>MU392917.1:0-12957 GCA_022578505.1 Nemania abortiva | reverse complement strand
ACCCCCCCCCCCCCCCCCCGCCCCGCCCCCCCCCCCCCCCCGCCCCCCCCCCCCCCCCCCCGCCCCGCCCCGGCCCCCCCCCCCCCCCCCCCCCCCCCCCCCCCCCCCCCCCCCCCCCCCGAAGAACCACACGTGGGGGAAAACAAGCTGGACTGGACGGTTCGTACCTCGGCGTCGGTTAGGATGGCGTTTATATCGTAGTAGGACATGTTGTCCGCAATGTCGTTCTACGGCTCATAGTCGGTCACGCCCGAACAGCCAGGCTCATCCTGTGCGAACTGGAAGTACGTGGTGGCGTTCCGGGGTCGAGGTTGAAAAGCGTGCACCACCAAAAAGCAAAGACGCGACGGGTAACTATCTGATTGTAAGTGGACAGGCATAGATCCTGGTATGTACGTAATATGTATGTAAGTAATGTGGGGGTCCTTGGTTCGAGCGCGGGGCAACTTCTGATACCCATTAGTTATGTCTTTTGCGGTTATTGCAAATCTATTGTATAATGCATATGTATTGCTCTTCTAAATGCGGGTGATCAATTGATAGCACCTTTAGGTAGGTAGGTAGGTACTAGTTATCGGAACATCCGATAACTGCCGAGATCCCCGAGGAGCTTACCCACCTAAGGTATAGCTCATTGACATCATCGCCAGAGCTCCTCCGCCTGCATGTCATAATTCTTTTGCTCTCTCCGGCCAATTCCACCTCGAACGGTGCTGCCATAGTCTATATACCTCATCAGCCGTTGGGGCAGTTCTAATCATCACAGTCCGCCAATCCAATCCAATCCAATCCTCCCCCACGATGGCCACCACCCTCTTTCGCGCCGCCCCGTGCGCCCGCGCGGCACTGCGAGCAAGCTCCATCAAGCCCGCCGTCGGAGCCCTAGCCAGCACTTCCTTCGTTCGCGGCAAGGCCACACTGCCCGATCTTCCCTGTAAGCAAGACTGAAAGAGAGAGATGGAGACAGACAGACAGACAGACAGACGGAGAGACGCACAGAGGATAGACCCTTCGCTGGTACAAGCATGGCATCGGCGCAGCTGACTAACACATGGTGTGCGACCATCCTAGATGACTACGGCGCGCTCGAACCCTACATCTCGGGGAAGATCATGGAGTTGCACCACAAGAACCACCATCAGACCTACGTCAACGGCCTCAACGGCGCCTTGGAGCAGATCGAGGAAGCCAGTTCCCAGGGAAACCAGTCCAAAGCCGCCACCCTTGCGCCCCTGCTCAACTTCCACGGCGGCGGTCACATCAACCACAGCCTTTTCTGGGAGAACTTGGCCCCGGCGAACAAGGACGGCGGAGGCGAGCCCGAGGGTGCTCTCAAGGTACGTGAACACGACCGTCGTGTGACAATAGCTCTCTATAGTCAGGTATGCAGAATAAATCCATCATCTCTCAACTGACCTGGCATCTGTGGTGAAACCATTAGTCCGCCATCGACCGCGACTTCGGGTCCTTCAAGACTCTCCAGACTCAGATCAACACCGCCCTAGCCGGCATCCAGGGCAGTGGCTGGGCCTGGCTCGTCAAGGACAAGGCAGCTGGCACTCTCCAGGTCGTCACCCGAGCTAACCAAGATCCCGTATCCGGCCCCTACGTCCCCCTCATGGGCATCGACGCCTGGGAACATGCCTATTACCTGCAATATCAGAACAGGAAAGCCGAGTACTTCAGTGCCATCTGGAACGTCATCAACTGGAAGACCGTCGCCAGTCGTCTAGCGAAGGCCTGATGACATGGGACCATCCTGACGCTATCATGTATGTGTGCATGTATGTATAGTAGGGGTAGATAATGAGAGCTCATGTTCCATCGCCGCTGTACCAATAACACATTACATTGACAGCTCTCTTCTATGGGTAATGATTTCCTTGTGCCGCGTTGGCCATATGGACGAGAGAGACACACTATGGTCGTGGCTAGAACCACCACGTAGCATGAAGCAGATGAGAAACATCAACTACGCGCCAGGTAGGAAAGTGTATCATACGTCATGTATGTACATAAACGATACAAGGATGAGTAACCCGCGACGAAGTAAGAGGCAACCCGGTCAAGTGATGCACGAAGGTCGAGGCCTATGAGGCCGGAGGCAGTTTACATTACCATACCATCGACGAATGTGTCGTATTAAGTTCAGTGGTATGGCCGCCCACGCCCATACCCCAGCCATCCTGCCTAGCAATGTGCCCAACGCTGTACGACGGTGACATAGTTTAGGGGCGGCCAGTATGAGAGATACGAGATCGATGCCGTGTACTCACAGAAGAGAGCAAGACCTGCACGAGATGGAGAGGCAGATAGTTAGGCTAGGCGACGAATAAAATGTAGGAGCTCGACATTCATGCTTAACGTTTGCAGATACGAGGATACGTTGAACAGCATCCAAATCCCGGGCCAAGGAGATTGGATGATACACCCATAGAGCGTACGTAGAACGACAATGAGACGGGATGAATAGTGGGTAATACATAGATCACGAAAACTGAAGAGAAAGAAAAGAAAATTATCTAATCATAATATGTACAGAATAGAAGAGACAACCATTAGTTACCGAGGTCCGACTCCGGAGAACAGACGATCCTCGCCGTACAGGACGGGAGCGAGCGAGCGAACGAATATTATTCGCACACGGCATTCCCCATAGAAGCCGAGCCCGCGAACCGTACCACATAGGAGAAAAGAAGAAGAGAGAAAGAAGGGCAGAGACTTTTACGATTCACAAGTGGCAAAAGTGGAAGATGTCCATACCGCCGTCGCCGTCGCCGTCGCCGACGTCTTCATCAGCAATGGTAGTACCCGCCTCACTTACACCATACTTACGCATAGATGGTAGGGTGGTAGGATGCAGTGGTAGCTATAGATGTCGTACATGTACAGCTAGCTGTGTACCGTAGCCGGTGTAAGTAAATACCTAGGTAAGTATGTAATAGAAAAGCCAAGCCGTGGGAAAGTCGTGTGTGCTTCGAAACGCAGATCCCGATGCCAATACCTACCCGCATCCCGGTATGCCATGACCCTCATCAATCGGCGATCAGTGATGTCGTGCGCGATCCCCGGGGCAGATGTACGTATGGATATGAACACCAAAAAAATAGAGAACTTCCCGCCCCGGGGTAAGAGGTATCGATTACAGCATCTAATGAGTAATATAACCGGGGATTCTATTGAAGTATTCTACACCACCTATTCCTAACACAGAAGTCGACGTCTAGGGTAGGTACCCGTAAGTAAGTACCTACCTAAGCTAGGTGTGTACTGTACATAAACACGGGTCGGAAGACCCGACGGAGTGGTGGGTAGAGCAGAAACCGGACCGGTTCCGTAACAACCGGAGTTATATCTGAAAGTAAATGCCATCGAGTAGGTTCCTATAAAGGACACCCGCCCATCACGTGTATGCACACGAGATACAAGACGAAAGCAGGACAAAAGAGGGCTAGTAGGTAGATTAGCTAAGTAGAAGCGAGGCGGTGTGCATCCGTGCTATCCCCACGACTTCTCCAGGAATATCCGTTGGTACCGGTTTGAGAGTCTTTCCCCCTTCCCCTTCCCCTTCCCTTCCCCTCGCCCTCGCCCTCGCCCCGCACGAATGCACGCACGCATCTCAAACACGCCATATCAAACCCGCTGCTTTCCGGAAAAGAAAAAAAAAAAAAAAAAAGAATGAAAACAAAGATGAAGAAGAAAAGAATGATGATGATGATGATGGCGAGGATGAGATTCGTGTTCCCGTACTGAACCATGGCGCCGATAGGCTCCGTCGTCTCAATGCTTCCTACATTCAAACTAACCCTGACGTACTTACACATGCCCAACGCAGAGCGACAACACAGAACTGTGCATTAATGCATGCAGCATCCGCCCCGTGGCTCCTCGGAAATTGAGGAATAGGTTTGGCCAGGGAGTGCATTATATACTTGTAGTATGTATAGTATATATGTAGTACCCATCCAATGTATAGAGGGGAAGTGGGAGAGAATGAAACGAATAGCCGGTACGCGATGTCATTCGCAGCTCCAAAATACATGAGACCGACGGGGTCAACACTAAAAGTACCTACCTAGGCTAGGTAAATACGATAACCACAGGTATCTGCCAACTCGCATCCATGGCATGGATGACCTCGGCGCAAGAGCCTGACGTATCATAGCGATATATCACGCACATGGCGAATGACATAGCGAGCTAGTAAGTGCATATCGTGAAATGCAGCTGCTACCTCCTAGGTTCCATATCGTATAAACATACATGATGATATACTTACTTATATAATTTTGCGTATATGTATATGACCTAATATGTAGGTAGCTGGCACCAACATCGCCATCATCATCACCACCACCGCCACAGCCGTCGTTTATGTGGTCTATGGGCGCCTTAAAAGCTTATCACGTTCGTTAACAAAGTTGTTATTTGTCTGTCTGTCAGTTCCAGGCGAGCCCCACGCAAGAGGGCCCCCGGACCATGATCACTCGACTAACATATCATGCCTATACCGGCTTAGGCCGTCCTGATCAGACCACAGGACCACATTCGCTACGATGGTGGATAATCGCATCACTCGTTGGGTGAAGGTGGACGGACCATGATCACGCCGCGAGATACTGTAAGTAGTAGGCAGATACCGAAACCCGGTGACGGACGGGCGAGGAAGAAGAGGGGGGGGGGGGGGGGGTGGAGGGATGATCCCTACCTCGCTCGATAGATCCTGGCAGCTACCGATAGATAGCCGATTAGCGATATGGTTGAGGGCATGTAAACATGTAATTAATATACTTAGATCAAGTGCCTACCTTCTAGGTAGCAAGCCAGGCAATGAGCTAGTGGTATGTCTGTTGTATGATACATTAGTCTGGTGGTATGTGCACTATCTAGATACTATCCATCTATACTATGTATAAGTCCGCGCATAGAGCATTAAGATTTCATGGCGTGCGTCTGGTTTCGGTAGTTGAGGAGGATCTGCAAACATGCAGCGCGCCCAGCCGATAATCCTGGTGTCCAATCCACATGTTAAGCCCTTCCAGGCAAGCCGGCGCCGGCGACGCATCTCGTCTACCGACCTATCCACGGTAGGTCCTCTACCTAGACTCAACTAGTTATGCTGCTAGCTATGTAGTATATATGACAGGTGTATTTCTAATATAGGTAGTGTGAGCACACGACCGCCTTGGGTAAATAAATACCTCTCGTTCGAGGCTCTCTGAAGAATCCCCTGTTATACATAAGCGCCGGCTACATACGCACACAGAGAGTCATCTAGGTACATGAGGTGTTTTCATGACGAGCGGGATCGCGAGCAGACTGCATGAATGAAACTTGTTACTGCTTTCTCTGGCTTTGTCTACTGACTTACTTACTCTACCTACGCGTCTTCGCTGATTATATAGGTACTTACCAATATGAACTACTGGACTAAACTATAGGTACAGGATATAGCAAAAGCAGAGCAGCGGTAAGCAGCAGACGTAGGTAAGAAACAGCGCCACGTTCTCGCCATCTTGCGCCTCGTTGCGTTGCGACCCTACGCCTAACTTGGCGCTTGGCTTTCGCCCTGCATTCGTTGGGACTTGATCTTCTCTAAAATTATCCAACCGGCGAAAAGAAAACCCCCCGGAAAAAAAAACCGAAAATACCCTAGTAGGTAGTATAGAGCGAAAGAAGAGAAGAAGAAGGCAAGAAAAGGAGCACAGGTCATCATCTCACTGGTAAGCTTACTTACTGTAGTATCGTCACCTTTTAATAACTACAGCCTACCGACCTATCTATATACATATATGCATAAGTACCTAGGTAGGTAGCCTAGTCAAGCATACATGGATCAAAATGCAGCACGTACGTACGTAGGCAGGCAGACAGGCAATGTCATCACCATTAGGTATGGTGATGCTACCGACTATGCATATCCCAGAATACCGACTGACTCATGATGTATGTGACATCCCCGGATTGGACTGGGTTGGGTTGGATTGGATTAGATTCTGGCCTGGGCGACTGATCGATTGGGCACAAGGGGAATAGTTTCACATCGTAAATATCACATCCCAGGTATTCCCGACCCCCCTCTGCGACGCTAATGCAACCCTCATGCGGGCGTGTCTCTCTGTCTCTGCCTCTGAGTCTGTGTCTTTTTCTTTTGCCGTTGCTTTTTTTTTTTTCTGATGTTGCCCGTTTAAGCTTTTTATTCCAAGTATCGATTCGGCATAGATCTACACCTCGGGGTCCCATCCGACGCTTGTCCACTTCATAGAAAAAGAGGGCTGCTCCCCGTCGCCTCCCACGCAGATCCTACGTAGTAGAAGTAATAGTAGTTGTTATTGTTGTTGCTATCGTCCCTTGGGAAACCCTTCAAATTTGACCTCGTGAAATCTGCTTCTTGTTTACCATCTAATAACCCTATCCCAGCCCCGAGGTTCCCATAGCCCCCTTCTACTATCTATCTACTGTTTGTTTAATCTGCTAGCAAACCAAGACAGAGCACGAAGTGACCATTCGCGCTCCAAATAAGAACGCCAAGGTCTAGCTCACAAGCGTCACTACTTTATCCAGTCACCAGATCCAACGTTCGGGACTTCGGGGGTACTCCGGGCCCAGCCTAATCCCAAAGACACCTATCTACTCCTATACACGATGATCGACGACATCGATGCCATTACGCCCTGCCCCGTCAGGCCCGCAGCATCGGCAGAGACGAGGGGCCCGATAGACGACCTCCGAACCACGAGATCCGCCTCCCCGAGTTCCTTCCGTTCGTCGCTTGACGTGAGCCGGCGGAGGGCGTCGGTCAAGGCACTAGAAGAGGGAACGGACGGTGACCCAGAGCGGCTCTGGATGCGGATGCTTGCTCTCCAGCGGAAATTCGGTTGCTACAATTCGGCCCGCATGAGTGCAGCGCTCAGCTCCGGGAACGTGAGCATACTGCGGCGTAAGTCCACCTCGTCTATATATGGATTCCCTGGCCAGGGAACGGACGGTGACGGCTGACTAACGTGGTGGCCCTTAGCTTCGAAAGCATGCTTGGATTTGCTCAATGAGAACATGGCCATATTACCCGATTCGGTCATATCTTGGCTACGGCCGGATGAATAGCGCACCGGGCGACTAAGCGCCGGTTTTGATACTTTTTGGGTAATCTGGCGTTGTTCGGCTCTTCGACTTTTTCTTTCTCAAAAGCTGGAGGCGAAAGGGGTTGTGAGGCGGTCTGATAATACAGAGGGGGACCACGCAACGGGATGACGGCCAGCATGATTATGATACCCCCTAGATTGGAGTTCAGGAATTGGAGTAAAGCCTTTGTTCGTCTTCTTGACTTTAGCTGCACTTCGCTGTACTTAATTATTATGCGGACCCTCAGCTTCGATTAAATTGATCCATGTCGATTATATCACGAGTCGGCCGGGTGAATCGAACCTGTGACGCACAAGGACTTCGTCTATCCGTGTCATGGACTGACACTCGAGAGACTGGCAAGCGCATGATCCAAGACTTTCTTGCACTGTCCTCTATAGAGCAAAGCCAGCTCCCGGTTGCTATTCGTTGCCTCGTAAGGCGGATCGTGGAGTTCGATCTCCTCCAGGTCCATGGTGAGTTTGGTTCCCAAAGAGTCAACAATCTCTTCCAAGAGTCCCTGGGGGATTCTGCCTTGCAGGATCTCTGGTAGACGGATATCACAACTTTCGTTGTTGCGCCGTGCGATGGACTCGTAAAGAGAAGCGATGAGAGAATCTTGCAAGTGAGAGAAACGGGGCAGGCAAGAGAAATGGTCCGGGTCTAGCAGTCTCGATCGCCCTATCACCGAGCTCGGGTGAGAAAATGGCCGCAGAGCCACGATGTGCGACGCATGGAGGTCACCGGCCGCGGGGACTGCCTTGGTCTTGATATGCACGTAGTCATTATGGAAGCCCTCGCCTTCCGGGAGGATAAAGCCATAGCCGAGAAGCAGCTCGGCGTTTGTCTTCATGCCGTAGTTGTTGAAAACCTGCTGCCCCGCTGCGTAGGGCTGGCCAGAACGCAGCGTGCAGGTGCGCGAGTGCTCATCAGTCAGCCAAGCAGTCTTGGCGAGCGGCGAGTGGTTGCCAACATCGAAGAGAGGCAAGAGGATGGAGAAATCGTCAGTCTTGCTCGGCAGAGAGAGCGACTCTGCGTCGGGGATGATGAGGGACGGCCGGAAGCTTCTCGTGGTGAAGATGCAGTACGCCCAGTAATAGAGCGGCCGTGTATACGCGAACTGGAGTTTCTCGGGCAGAAACTTGATGGCGTGCTTGTATTCCCTCTTCAGGGACGCGCGGATCTCGTGCACGGCCACGTGGGCGTTGGTGCCGCGGAGGAATTCCACGTCGCCGGCGGGCCACACGACAGGCAGCATGCCGGCCATGTGCTCAGGTGGAGGGAGGGTCCTGATGTACGGCGACCAGGGCGACTCGTCTCGACGGAGATATTCCTGCATGAGGAAGAAGCGGCCGACGACATGAGGCGGCACGTTCCCCAGAAACTCGGTCGGGAAGCGGGTCTCCTCGTCTGGCGCCGGGATGGCGGGAGGTAACGCCGTGGCGATGCTCGGGTGGCCGGCTACGGCGTTGAGGAACGAGAGCGAGCAGGACAGCGGCAGGCAGACGATGTCGTCGTCCACGCCCAGCACGCCCGCGTCCTTGACTCGGAAAGAACCCTTGGTCACCTCGTCGTGATAGACCTCGACCGCAGGATGGAGCCGTCCGCCCGCGGCTTCGACCCACCGGACGAGTGCCTGGTATCGCTCTGCAAGACTTGCCATCTCGGTTCTGGGGGGGTAACTTGGAGGATTAAGCCGAGTCCGTGCAATCAAGCCTGTGGGAATATCTAGGCCCTGCAAGTCATTGTTGTCCTTCGATCTAAACCCTTTATTTCAATTAACAGGTAACGAGTTTGACCTGGGTAGGTATAGGGAGGGCCATGTGGACCTAACACCGCCAAATCAAATTTAGCCTTCGATAATCCAATTCTACCCCGCGATACCAATGTCTGGTCTGTAGAACTACTGACCTACTGACCTAACTGACCTAACTGACCTAACTAATCTAATTGATCTAATTGATCTAACTGATCTAATTGACCTAATTGACCTAATTGACCTAATTGACCTAATTGACCTAATTGACCTAACTAACAGTTAGGTTAGTAGTTATGGTGTAGCACGGGCTATAAGGTTATCTTTGGCGGTATAATGTCCATATGGACCACTTTAGGTGGGCCATATAGACCTTGCACCGCCAATTAATTCATTTTTATATAATATTTTAAGTTAATAACTAGTTGTACGATTATTTTAATTGCTTTATACGATAATTGATTTATTTTTTTCATATGTAGCAGAGTAGAATAAGATTATCGCGGGGTAGAATTGGATTATCGAAGGCTAAATTTGATTTGGCGGTGTTAGGTCCACATGGCCCACCGTCTAGGTATCTTTCCAAGCTAAGAGGTGAAGTAGGTAAGCAGGCAAGTGTTGGTGCTAGTATACAACCTAGACTAAGTATCTACCTAACCTCCTAGTCTGTGGTGGGTTACGTCCCTCACTTACTTACTTACAGACACACACAGCTTTTTACTAAGTATTTACCTTTTTTTTTTTTTTTTTTTTTTTTTCTCCCTAGTTCCGTAGGTTGCATCCCCAATTTCCTGGGTACACTATCTCGCTAAACAACGTGCATTACATAAGCGAGCCCATGCATGCCATTCCGGCTTGGCTCCGGAGATGTCCACATGCCTCCGTCGCAGTCGAAGCTCGATACGGAACGGAGGCAGCATTTCCTTCCGGAATCGATAGTTCACCGCCAAGTATCAGGCCATACCCGACACTATTATAACCTATGCGAGGCCATCACAGACCTTGATCATGTACATTTCACCACAAGGCGCGGATCCAAGAGGAGAGAGCCCGGTGATACTCGGCGGCTGTCGCTGTCGCTGTCGCTGTCGCTGTCGCCCTGATCATCGGGGATTGATGATGTATTGCGAGTTCTTCGGTGTCTGTGCGGAGCACACCCCAGCTTTCGCACGCGTCGCAAGCGATGGTCACGGAGACAAGCGAGGGGCACGGCTTGTACGAGGTGCTCTAAGCGAAGGGATCGTGGTTCGACCGGAGCGCTAAACACACCGGGCCCCGCGTGAACTAGCTGATACCTAACCGACGACACCTGGGACGATGTCCAACATTGGAAAGGAAAGCCGAAGAGCAGCGTCCGCTTACTGGTGGTGTGCTTGGCCCCTCTGATTCCACCAGTGTCATCCACAAGTAAGGGTCTCGTGGTAGGTCTAAGGGGCTCCTGGTCATCGCGCACCGGGCACCAGCTTTCACCATTACTGGGATATACGCCTCCATACTATCTAGTAAAGAGCTTAAATATGAAGATGATTTCCGGGATGCATCGCTGCTTGATCTTGTGCCCGGATTATTCAAGTCGCTTGCCCCCCTAACCATCAACTTCCCGGCCGATTCATTAAGGCTTAGCACTCGTCTTGATCCCCTGGCGGCTGATATTAATACACCGCTCGGCCGATTGCGAGGATGGGTATCAAGTCCATCATACTCACTGCTACCTGCGCTGCGGTTGTCCGAGCCCATGGCCTAGTGTCCGGTTTCATAACCGATGGCACCTGGAACCAAGGCTTCATCCTCGACTATTATTATCAGCTTGTAAACGGGGGTACGCTTCCTGATATCGGCGCTTGGTACGCGGAGAACTTGGATAATGGGTTCATAGAGCCTTACAAGTACAATACCTCTGATATCAACTGCCATAAAAACGCCAGGCCCGGCAGCCGCACGATAAGCGTCAAGGCTGGCGGCATCATCGAGTTCCAGTGGACACTATGGCCGCATGACATCGGTCCCGTCCTCACGTACGTCGCAGACTGCAGGGGCGACTGCTCCGCCGTCGACAGGACGACTTTGCTCTGGGTCAAGATCGACGAGGAGGGTTGGGACGCAAGCACTAAGCTTTGGGCTTCGGGGAAACTCATCGCCAACAACAGCACGTGGACGACTACAATCCCATCGACACTCGCCCCTGGAAATTATGTTTTCCGCCACGAGAGTACGAGAACCAAATCTCCTTTCAGATTCCTACCTCACACCTTTTCATAGATGGCTGAATACCGTCTGGCCCAATCTAGGAATAGATAAACTTTCCATGCCTCTCACGCTTGGATCCACGCATACTAACTCGAGTTTGTTGCAGTCATCGCCCTACACGGGGGTTCCTCTCTAGGTAGGTGGATTCCAGACCCTTTCAGCGTCTTGCTAGCAAGAGTTCTATGTCGGGATCTCTGTTCTGCATGTACAGGAATCGCCAACATCATTACTATGAAAGCTGCATGCTCACTATTAACTCATGCTTTCAGACGGTGCACAGAACTACCCACAATGTTTCAATATAGCTATTACTGGCTCGGGAACCGACAAGCCTGCGGGGACGTTGGGTGTCAACCTTTATAAACCTAATGATGCGTATGTATTGTCCGGAGTTGCCTTCCTATATCCGGCCGAGCCCAAAACAACAAAGTCCCCCCATCCGGACTCGGTTCTCGAACTTGGGAGTTTATGTTATCATAGCCCCTTTAAGCCGTCAGTTTCCGAACCGCTTAAGATTCGCTAATTTCTGGTGCTATAGTGGTATCCTGTTCAACCCTTACATTAATTTCTCGACCTACACAATTCCTGGTCCTTCCCTATATCGCCCAGGCTCGGGTTCAGTATCTTCATCCACGACGGCTACCGCCACTCCGACCACCACCGCGACGACATTGGCTACGACTACGACGACTAAGGTAAGTACGACTACGACTACTGCCACTAAAACGAATACGACCACAACAGCTTCGCCAACATCTACGGGGATAGGCGCACCCTTATATGGCCAATGGTGAGTTAATCCCCTCCTCCCCCTCCCCACCTTAATAGATCCATGAATGAAAGTAACCCCGCATGGCTCTTTCACCCTATTATACTTGTATGGGAGATAGCTAATTGCGACATCAAATCACATAGTGGCGGTATCGGGTGGAGCGGCACAACCACATGCGCGCAAGGTCAGTTCCCTGGAGTCTTTTGTTCCCCTTTTGGCATGTCTGAGAGCCATAAATTGCCCCAACGGGCAATTGTTGCTCCTGATACTCCTGCAAGCTCCCGAAACCTCAAGCAATTTCTACCATAAGCGGGCATTATTGACTCCAATGTTGTAAATAAGACGAGCTCTGGAGTTAACGATTTCTTATTTTGGCTATATCCTAGCTTTAAAAATATGTTTTAAAGGCTAGTTTTAGAAGCTTTATATTATGTTGTGTTATATTGCTTTGCTTTGTTTTATAGTATATAATATATAATTATAAAATTATTTTGGCTTAAAAAAAGCTAATATAATATATATATATTTTAAAACTTTATTTTAACTTTTTAAATTTTAATTTAATTGTTTATTTTGTTTTTTTTTTTTATTTTTTTTTGCTTATTTTTTATTTTAAAATAAAAAAGCAGTAATTTTTTATTATATTAAATTAAAAGTTTGTTTTATTTTTTTTTTAATTTTTATAATTAAAATTTTTTTTATATTTTTAAAACTAAATATAAATGTTTAAAACTAATTAAACTTATATTAAAGTATTAAAGTTTTATTAAATTATTAAAAATTTAAATATTTGTTTTAAGTTTTTGTTTTTTTTTTTATATATTTATTTTTAATATTAATTGTTTTATTATTATTGTTTTATATTTAGTTTTTAATATTAAATATATTATTATTATTATTTTTAATTATTTTATTATTATTATTTTAAATTTAAGTTTTAATATTAATAGTTTTTTTATTTTTTTTATATTTGTTTTATATATAATTATAAAAAAAATTAAAAAAATAATATTATATATTATATTTTAAATAATATAAATTTTTATTTTTAAAATAAGTT
>MU392916.1:0-13020 GCA_022578505.1 Nemania abortiva | reverse complement strand
AGCTTATATTATTTTTTATTTAAATAAATATATAAAAAACTTTATTATAGCTTATATAAATATTATATAATATATATTAAAATATTTTTATAAAATAATTAATTATAAGCTATATTATAAAAATAAGCTAGCTTAACTTATAAAATAAACTAATACTAATTAAGCTAGTTATATATAAATTAAATAATTAATTATAAGCTATATTTTTAATATTAGTAATAATATTATTAATTAAAACTTTAAAAAATAATAAATTATAATATTTTTTTTTTATAAATTTAAAATAATAAAGCAAACTTAAGCTATTAAAAAAGCTATTTAGTTTTAAAAGCTATTAATTAAATTAAATATTAATAAAAATAAATTTTTAATAATAATTATTTATAAAAATAATTAAAATATAATAGCTATAATAAAAAACTTTTAATTTTATAATAAAATAAAGCATATTTTTATTTAATAAGCTTTTTATAAAAAAGCTATAATATAAAAAAATATTAAATTTAAATAAATATTTATATATTAATAAATAATTAATAAACTTATTAAACTATTATTTAAAAATAAATTTATAAAGTTTAAAAACGCTTTAAAACTTTAGCTATAATATAAATAAAAAAAATTAATTAAATAGCTAAATATATATTTTATAAAGCTTTTTAAAACGCTTTATAAATTTTTAAAAAAAGTATTTTATAAGCTAAAGCTATTAACTAATATTTATATATTTTTAAACTTATAAAAGTTTTAATTATAATACTTAATTGCAATTACTATTAAATATATATAATTAACCAAAACATTCTACAACGGCTGACCTACACTAGGGGTACTACCCTAAAAAACTTACCTTATAAAGGCCTTACCGCTGCTATATATACATAAAACCCTTCTTATAACAACAATACTTAAAACCTTGCTGCTACTGCCAAACCTTTAGGCATAAAAACCACAAGCGCTGCTAAACTTTTAGGCATAAAGACCATAAGCACTAGCAAACCTTAAACTATAAGTATTAATAAGTTTTTAATTATAGTAATTTTTAATATATTTAAATAAACTGCTATTTAATTTTAAAACTTTTAAACTAAAAATTAAAGCTTATTTATAACAATTTTATAAACTAATTAAACTAATATTTAAATATTTATTATAATTATTTAATAAAACTTTTTATATATATTTAAAAGTTATATTATTTAATAATAAATAAAATTAAATTAATTAGCTAAACTATATATTTAATATTTTATTTAAAAATATATTTAATTATTTTATTAAATTTAATAATATTATTAAAATATATTATAAAATAAAAGTTTTTAGTATATTTAATAGTTTTTTAATTAAAAATTAATAAAAAAAATAAAACTAATATATATTTTTAATAATAATTATATAAATAAAAAAGTTTAAAAGCAAATATATATTTATATAAAACTATAATTTAATAAAAGTTATTTATTATAAAAACTTATTTAATAAATAATATATTTTTATTTAATATTTATAAACAAAAAAAAAAATAATTATAATATAAGTTTAATATAATATTAATATTAGCTAAAAAAGTAAAAAAAAATGTTTTATAAACTTATTAAAAAAAGTAGCTAAATAAGCAAAGCTAAAAAACTTATTTTATTAAAGCTTTAAAAATATATAGTTTAATAGCTATATATAACTATAAACATAAAAAAAAACAGTTAGTTTAAAAAAGTAGCAATAGCTTTATATAAATATATAGTTTAAATAAAAGTATTAAAAAATAAGGTAGCCAGCTAATGTTAGTAGTTAGTATAACGCTCTATACCAGTCTGCTATATAGTATAAAAGTACCCTCCATACTACTTTACTATAAGACTAGTACTTCAAGCAATTAATATAACAGCTGTTTATAACTTATAATTCAACACCCGCTGATTCTCGGGTCTATTTCAAGGGGGCTAACCCAGCCCGTTTACGCAGAGAACCTCTTCCACCCTAGCTGATATTTTGTCCTATTTACTATTATTGAGATGGCGGCCAATAAAATATCCAAAGTAGGTAATTACCATATCCGAAACAGGGCACTTGATACACGAGGGTCACTGACCAAAGTGGTTGAAAGTAGAGCTTCAATACTACCACGGATACTTTAGGCACCGTGTTGATAAACCTTATCACCCTACCTTACTATCGATTTTTCAACCAGAACACACTCTTGCCTATCAAATCCGTCCAGAAAATTATTCAAATGGACGAGAGTAAAGAAGAAGAAGTCCTCCGTATATTAACTAGTTGGCAAGATAGAAAACTATTCGAGTTACAATTCGTCCAAGTTGCGGGAACTCTGCTCTCCGGCGCGGTGATAGGGTGTTTCTCATGGAATGTGCGAGATGAAGAACACTGGGTATGCCTCTATGAGTCTTTTATCATTTTCTACAAATAATGCTTCTTCTAATAATGCTGTGAGGATGAAAAGCTTGGGCCTGCATCGTGGTATTGTTGTTTGGTTCTCTCTCTGTTTGCCATACTGTCCTCGTCGACGGAGGCATTCATATTCTCGTCTATGAAGAACTCACTACGACCCATATCTTTCCAGAACAGATTGTCCATGATATGTCACACCGAAAATTACCCGAGAGAGGTCGTCTATTCTGCGCCGACCAACGACAGCGAGATGGGAAAGCCTGTTGCACCACCCCCTGTGCATTGCCATATTCGCTGGAACATGGTCTTTACATGGCAAGCACCCATAATGCTTCTATCCTACGGGGTCATAGCGTTCCTTGTTGGCATTTCTGTCTACATTATCACGCCACTGTATACAAATGACCAATCCTTGGGCGGAAAGCCAGTGAGTGTGTCGGGACGGATTAGTTTGACGGGGGAACTGACAGTTACGTTAGGCTGCAATCTTCTACCTTACAGCATTAGTTGCTTCAGGGGCGGTGTTCGTTTGGAGTTCTTTTTGGGCCTATAAGTTCGTAAGCCTTGATGGATATGAGGAACTCCTGCACTAAGGCTACGAGACTCGTTGCGCAGGCTGATTAGGCTTGGGAATTGACCTTTATGTCGCTGAAGCCAAAGTCAGCTCAGCACCAATATTATGGCTTAAACGAAGATCTTTTATATTCCTGATATCCCCTACAACTAATAATAAAGTAACCTACTCAGTCATCGATATTGCGATGTTGGTTTTCCGCTTAAACTCTGTAAATCACATAAGTACCCTTTTCCACTGGCAATGGTGTTCAGGCCTAATTTACAGTATATGTACATACTTAATATGACTTTGGAGAAGGTCACACGCTGCACCTAGTCAATCCGAATGGCGATGTAGCCTCTGTTGAAGAAACGGAAAGAAAGAAAAAGGAACAGCTCGAACTAAAGATTATAGGCAAACACTCTGTGTCTCATATTAAGAAGAGTTCTGCAAAGCTGCGCAGATCTTGTAGGCTGTAAGCTACACTTCGTGTGGCTTATGTGTGGTTGGAACACCCGCTCTATAACACTACCTGTTCTAAGCCCCGACTAGTGTGATGACCCACCCAACAGGTCCACCCCCCTACTAGGATCAATTTTTTGACTGCCACACTAAATTCTATTGAACCTATTGAAGCTATTTACAAACTAACCAATAACCCTACTAGTAGTTTTTTAGGTAGAATTTATTTTGTATATTTTTAAAAAAAGCTTTTTGAAGTTTTTTTATGTTTTTTTTAAATTTTGCTATGTAAGCTTTTTTTTAATATTGCTTTTATTTTTTTGCTGCTATATAAGTTTTATAAATAGCTTTAATTAAAATAAATGTATTATTAAGGTTTTTTTTAATTTATTTATAGCTAATAAAGCGTAGCTTTTTATTTTTAGTATATAAAAACTAAATTTTTAATTAAGTAGCTATTAATTAACTAGTTAATATATTAATTAATTTGCTAGCTTTTTAAACTAAAATTTTTTAGTTATATAAAAGCTGTTTAGTTTTATTTTTTAGCGCTTAAAATTAAGTTTTAAAGTTTTAAAATTTTTTAAATATATATTAGTTATAATTTAGCTTTTTAAGTTTTATAAAAAAACTTATAAAAAGCTTTTAGTTTAAAAGTTTTAAAGTATTAAAACTGCTAATAATTTAAAAGTTTTTAAATAGTTTTTATTAATTTAATAGTTAAATTTTTATTTTTTAAAACGTAAAAATAATTATTTTAAGCTATAAGTTATATTTTTAAGCTTTAATATAATATTTTAAAAAGTATTATTTATATATAAAAGCTATAATAGTTAAATTAATATATAGGATTATTTTTTATTAAAAAAACTATTTTAAATTAAAAAATAAACTTATATTAGTTAGCTAGCTAATATATAAAATATATAAAAAAAAATATAATATTTTAATTTTGTTAATTTTAGCTATATATATAAACTTTTTATTAATATAAATAATATAGCTATTTAAAACTAAAAGCTTTTATTATTAAAAATTTAATAGTTTTATTTTAAAAAAATAAACTTTTATAAACTAAAAATAAGCAATATTAATAAAAAACTAGCTATTAGTTAAAGCTATAAAATATTAAAGTAATATTTGTTTATTAAACTATTAGCTTTATAAAGTTTAATTTATATATATTATAATAAGTATAAAGCTATATTTATTTGTTATAATATATTTTAATATAATAATTTAATTAAAAATATTAATACGTTTATAAAAGCTTTAATAGTTTAAAAAAAATTTTATTATTTTGTTTATAAAAAACTTGTTTTTTTAAAAGCTATATTTGTTTATATTTATAATAAATTTAGCTTTAAAGTAATATTTTTGTTATAATATATTATATTAATTAAAAAAGTTTTTAATATAAATTAATAAGTTAAAAGTAATTTTAAAAGCTTTAAAAAAAACTTAAAGCTTTATTTAAAAGTTTAAATAGTATTATATAAAATGTTTTATTTAATAATAATTAATAAGCTTTATTTAATTTTAAGCTATTAAAATATTATATATAAATTATATAATTTTTTAGTAGTAATAAGTTTTATTAGCTTTTTTATATTTTAATAAAGTTTTTAAAAAAGATTATTTTAGTTTAAAGCTTAAAAGTTGTTTATTTTTATAAACTTTTTAATATATAAGCTTTTTATAAAATTGTTTAAAAAAAGTAAATTAAAAAATGTTATATTAGTTAGCTATTATAGCTTAACTAGCGCTATAATAAACTTTTATAATGATAAACCAAATTCTAACTTTTTTAAAAACTGGCATTTTAAATTTGAAGTAAAAAAAAGCATATTAAAAGGGTTAAATTGCGAATAGATTAAAGGGCATGGCTTGGTGTAGGGTGGTATTGACCGCCAATTTGCAGATCCATAAGGGGGGCAGATCCGTTGGGTGGGTCATCACACTAGTAGGCTCTTGCCACAATAAATCTGGTCACGCATGATCACGCATGATCTATTGTTTAGATTTTCAAAGTAATACGCCTCAGGCGGTCTTGTGATGAATTCCGCCCCGCCCCTCCCCCTTTGAATAGAGGGGGAAAACTCGTTTCTGAGCAATATAGATAGATGTATTGTGGCGTTGCGGCTGAGAAGCTACCTAAGTACTTACTTACCAAATAGATACCTTGTTCATTTTAGCTTATCTACAGTAGTATGTAAAGTGGGTCCCACTCAGGTTCCCCAGCCCAGTGTAATTCAGCACCGTAAACCCGACCTTACAGAGCTTCAGTGCTTGTTCAACCTGGTGCGCCTTTGGACAATGTCACCATATTCAACAAGGTTGCTCCTCAAGACCTCAAGACCGACTTGATGTCTTGCGCCGCTATGCTCCTCTCATCACCAATGATCCAATGTCCGCCAACAATCTTCTAAATGGCGACCTCTCAGCCCACTCGACATACAAGTCGTCACTTAAGCTGAACCGCAGCTCTCCTTCGAACCCCTCCATCCGCGATGCATCCTCTCTTGCCGACGTCCGGGCCAGCCTGGCCACGCTCCATGCACGCGAAACTGCCATAACAACTCGCCTAGATTCCCTTATCTCTTCCCAAGCCGATCTCTCCCGCGAATTGGGTAGACTCGACCTCTTCCGCGCCAATCTAGGCTCCCAGGTCATCGCGACCAGGTCTATTAGCAATGGCATGCTCTCGTCGGCCGCCGAGACCGCCGGGCGGTTATCCAACCGGGTCAAAGAGCTGGATCTAGAAAAGGACAGGGTACAGCAGACTCTGAAGGTTGTTGAACAAGTTGCCGAGCTCAAAGCGTGCGTCCATGGTGTGGTCGGCAGTATGGGGGCGCCCCAAGATTGGGAAGCAGCAGCAGGCTACATCTCGCGCGCGAGCAAGATCCCCGAGCCCATTATACGAGGAGGCTTTGCGGCATCCATTGTGCCAAGTGTGGAGGTACCCGATGCACCCTGGGTAACGCTCGAGAATTCGAAGGAGAGCCTCTGCGGCTTGTTTTTGCGCGAGTTCGAGAAGGCAGCGAAGGACGGCGATGGCGCTAAAATTACCCGTTTCTTCAAGCTGTTCCCTTTAATCGAAAGAGGCGATGTTGGATTAGACGTCTATGGCAAGTATGTGTGTCAGGGAGTCGCAGGCACCGCGCGAGCGACTCTCAAAGAGGTTCCCGGCGGTGCTGGGAGACAAGACGGGTTTTTCTATGCGAACGCCCTTACGAAATTATTTGAGCATATCGCCCAAATCGTCGAAAGCCATGGCGGTCTCGTGGAGAGACACTACGGAGAGGGCAAGATGGTGAGAGTCATCGAGAGACTGCAAATGGAAGCTGATGTACAGGGTGGCATCATATTAGACTCGTGGAGCGACGACAGAAATGTCAACAGGAGGGTCACAGATGTGAAGAGCTACCCATTCTCGTTCTTAGTACAGAGCTACTTGCCACAGCAAAAGACCCTTGGCGGGACACCCCGTATGAGCTCGCCCGCGGTCGGTGGGGGTACCAACCCTCGTAGCAGCGAAGATGAGGGTGTCAATATGAAGGAGGTCGATGGACTTCTCAATGAGATCTCTGTCATGCTCGGTCGTTGGTCACTGTACACCAGATTCTTGGCTGCGAAGTGCAAGGTAGCTCCTCTCCTTTGCACCGATCATCCGTTCTGAGCACTGACTTGTCATAGAGCCCCGAAGCTCCAGAAAACACTGCGTTAACAATACCAACATTGTTGAGTAATTCGAATCTCCAGAGAAAGGTCTCGACAAAATTGATCGAGCCTTATAACTTTATGTCGACGTTCTTCTTCAGAAGATCTGTTGAGAAAGCATTTCAGTTAGACGAATCCCCGGCTGGATTGTCTCTAAACCTTAACAAGCCTATTGAAGCCAATGCGCCCTTTATTATTTCTGCTGTCGACGACGTCATGTACATCGTCAGTGCAGTAATCCAACGATCGATATCTACCTCCCAGCGTGAGGTAGTATCCCATGTTGTCACGACTAGTAGCAGAGTCCTAGATTCTGACTTTATTAAAATGATGCACCAAAAGATGGAAGATGAGTCATATCTACGGCCTGTCGTGCAAGGAGGCCTACCACCAGAAGACAAGATCGTCGCGTTCATCGTGTTAATTAACAGTCTTGACGTTTCTAACGAATACCTGGCTCGAATTATCACGACCCGACTTGGTATCTCTTCAGATCAGCCCAACGGAGCTTCGCAGTCCAATCCGCTTACCGCTTCGTTCCCCTTTGAAAAAGACGTCGCGCTTGTCACATCCTCTCTTAACAATCTACATTCGACATTCACCTCGAAGGCGACTGAACTTCTTAATGGTGGCTTGCAAGTACTCTTCAACCAGGTAGTCAAGCAAAGGTTGCGCACCATTATGGCGGAGGCTTTCCGAGATGCGGATTATTGGCGGACAGAAGAAGAGCTGGTGGAGATTGCCCAACAAAACGACGAGGATGAAGATGAGCTTCTGGATCGTGTACCACGGCGCTTCGAGCAAGGCTGGGATGCGCTTATGAAACCGATTGCAAGGCTCATGACACCCAAAACGTACAACACGCTACTAGAAATCACAGCGACCCATTTGGCAAGACAGAGTCTGGAGAAGAGAATATTAAGCTACAGTGGCAAGACGAATGCGTATGGAGCCATCCGCATGGAGAGGGATTTCAACGGAATCATCAGCACCGTGTCGAAAGGCAACTACAGTGTGAGGGAGTTATTTAATCGGGTCTCACAGATCCTCATGATTGCTAATATGGAGGACGATGAGTGGGAAGAGTTGGTGGATGCGGGCGATGATGGCGGTATGGAATGGGTGCTCACGCAGGAGGAGATGCGGAGAGCACGAAATTTGGTTCGAGAATAGAGACTTGGCATAGTGTAGAAATCATACCACCTTGCAGGCCCGCCAACCGATTGAGGCATAAATCATAGACGAAAAACCTGCGTAAGAATGGCAGAATCGATCATACAGGCGTTCCTGTAGCAGGAAAGCTGTACTAAGATTAGATTAGGGGAACATTTCGGTCCTGGCTCTACCAAGCTCCTGGTTTCCATTTCCGAGCAACATGTCAATTCTATCACAGCTCCAGGCTCTTGCTTCCACCTCCTGGCGGATATAGCTGCGAACCTTCCGCCCCCAGACTGTATTTTCCTCATCCAGGTCCTCGTTATAAGCCTCGACAACATCAATGTCTCCGCCTGACAATGTCTCACTCAACGGATAGGATCCTGCAAACTCCCAGTCTAGGACAGCTACAATCTGGTCGCCACGGACTAGAATATTCCGCCCGTGGAGATCTCCGTGGACTAAGACAAAAGGCTCGTCATCCATGTCCCCCACAGCCAGAGCTTGCCGCTTCTCTCGCAACTGATCTATAAACGCCTGAACAGACGTTTCCTCGAAGAGGCTGCTGTCAATGTCTGCCGACGCATAGGAGTAGTAATAGATCTCACGATCGTAGCACGCCAAGATGTACTCCTTGGTTGAGTGATAAGGGCCAATATGATAGTGTTCAGGCCTGTGGAATTTGTGCCGCCCCTTGAAGAGCTTGGGGCCTTCTACCGTAGGGGCTGGCGAGAAACTCACGGCATCTAAGCCGCCGATCATACCAAATTGTACCTCGGCAAGGTCGACGGTGATCGTAGCCAGCTTACGAGCGAACTTTTCTTTCTGGGCAAGGCTTAGAGACATCCACTCCGAGCTTAAATTGGTGCCATCGATGAAATCCTCAGCGATGAAGCAGGAGTCGTAATGGTCTGTCGCCTCGAAGAGGAAGACACGAGGCACTGGGATCTGCGGCAGTTTCGAGGCGACGAATCGCCTGAACGCGACTTCATTCGTCACTTGGTAGGGGACGAGGGCGTCCTCGCAAGGAAGGCGGAGGACGAACCTGTTGATGGGGAGGCTGCTGGTGGACATGGGGTTACCCTCATCGTCATTCTCGACGTCTCTTAGTAAAATGGTGTGTTTGACCGACAGCCATGGCAGGCACACAACTTACGTCAATCCTTTGGTGCAGCTTCACCAGCCAGATCGAGTTGTAACCACCTACAGCTAGCAGGCTCACGTGCTCGACTAGGTCGACGCCGCGTATATCAATCGCGCCCCCAGGATGCAAGTCTCGCCTCCCTAGCGCAATACGTAATTTAGGCACGATAACATTGCTTATATTTCGTAAATTGTCTGGCCCTGTCGGATGTATAATAGAAGGTTTCGGTATTACCGTTGCATGTAACTCGGTGGTCGGAAGGGAAGCCATGTTGGTTTATGCATAGGTAAAGAGTGCTGGTGTTAAAAGAGGCTAGAATGATAGGTCTCTATTATTCAAATAGAAATTAAAAAAAAGAAAGAAAAAAAAAACGAGAACTAGATACAGACTGATACATATATGTAATATAGACCTGTGCTAGACGCCCTTACCGATTGTGTGTAGCAAATGGTTCAATGCAAGTTCGACCGCACTCCTGTGGACTATCGACAAGAGGACAAAGTCTTCCCGTGCTGGAAATTTAGGTAGAACATCATGAATTTCTGCATGTTTACCTGGGCCTGGTGATTGATATGTGAGTCCATATTTTGAGATGATGAAAACGGTTGCGTTTAGTTATACCCGGACCCGACGTGCATTGGAACTTAAAGTTATGTGAGTTTATTCATTTTAGGTTATCAAGAGCAGGACCTCCCGACTTGGGTCCACTAAAAGCGGCATGGCAGCACCTCAGAAGTACCTAAGTATTTCTCAAACCTACTTACAAGACAAGCTCCGGCTAATCGAAGACCTCTCTGCCTCACCTTAGGTACTCTCTAGCCAACTCATCCATTGCAGTATAACCTTTCTATAGACTTCCCCTCATCATAGCTCGCGAATTGGACCGCCATGGCATCATCACATTTCGGCCTCCTCGACGAGCGGGAGGAAACAGAGCTACACAAGACGCGCCTCCTAGCCGTCGAAGAGCGGCCCTTCAAACGCCTGACCAAACGCCTCGTAGCCCCCGGCACCTTCACAAACCAGAACTCGAAGCTCCCGACGCCGCCCCCCGACAGCAGCAGCCACGGTGATGTCGCAGACGCCGCTGCCGCCACGCCCTCAGCCGCCGACATCGTGGCCCTAAAGGAAGACATCGTGCTAGACTTCGCGGCCTTCGACTCGGCCATCGCGCGCCTGCAGTTCCTAGCCACGGCCAACGCGGCGGAGCGCGAGCACTACACGTCGGCGCGGCAGCGGATCCTCGACACGATGGAGGCGGTGCGCGAGGGCAACGGGCAGCTGCGCACGCGGCTGGACGAGGCGCGGGCGACGCTGGCGCAGCGCCGCAAGTTCGACGAGCTCGCCGACAAGATCACGTCCAACCGCATGCTGCGGACCCGCGCCGAGCAGCACGTCAACCTGGCCAAGCTGGCCGAGGAGTGCGAGGAGCTGCGCCGCGAGAGCGAGGCGTACGGCGACACGTGGCGCGAGCGGAGGGCGCAGTTCGAGCGGCTGGTTGACGAGGGGCGGAGATTACGGGCGCTGATCCGTGATGAGAAGGAGGAGGTCGAGAGGAGAGAGGGCATGGATTCGGATGCTGAGGATGGAGAGGCCGCGCCGACGCCTGGAAAGGGCATTGCGAGCGGGAACGCGACGCCGCATCCGGAGAA
This sequence comes from Nemania abortiva, assembly GCA_022578505.1. Lineage (NCBI taxonomy): Eukaryota > Fungi > Ascomycota > Sordariomycetes > Xylariales > Xylariaceae > Nemania > Nemania abortiva. Next base: position 1,922 of record MU392916.1, on the reverse strand, counting down.
TAACGCTTCTTCGTCGAGTAAGACCGAGGTGGGCAACGCGACGCCCAGACCGGACAGTGGAAGGGATGAACGGACGCCTAGACCTGATAGTCCTGGTCCTGCGGCGGTGGGCGGTGAGAGCATGAAGAGTCGGTTAGATGTCAGCGGAACGTTCTCGAGATCCGGGAGCTTGGCTCCGAGCGTGACAGCTGGGAGCCAACAGCCTGAAGACAAGGGAGAGGAGAATGGTGAGGATGTTGAGATGGGCGAATCGGCTACTCAGCAACAGCAGGGTCAGGATGGCGATACCCCAATGGCCGAGGAGTCACAAAGTACACCACAGATCACGGTCGACGGCCCAGCAGGCAGCGGCGAAGATAGAATGGACACTACTTGAAGTCCTTGAGGAGTGAGATGGAGAAGCTACTACGAATAGCTGTACGATAACAGATTATACCCAATAGCTTTGGTACAGAGCTGTAATGAGAAGTCGCTATTAGGCTTTCAAGAGTAGCCATTTATGTTCGTTTGGCATCATCCCATTGCATTCCGTGGTATTATTGATTATCTTTGGGTAACCCTTCTCGGGTGCCTATCATAGCCGTGCATGATTCTGGTATCTTGTGCATCTGGCACAGCCAGCGGGTTAATATATCCATGACATCCTTGTCTAACACGATCCGTCCGATGACTTGGCCCCTACACACAAAAGCGGGCTGACCCGGCCTCCTTTATCACTGACCGTTGCCATATGGTCGGTCTTATTATCTGCGTGTTTGCTCCTCATATACAGTATAGTCCTCGCGTCCTTCATACGGCGGCGGGCTCGATGTCACGTCCCAGAGTCAACGCCTCCTTCGCCTTCGTTATCTCGTCTGCGGCTGCACTCTCGCTCTCTGCAGCCGCTATCTGTTCCTCGAGCCGCTGGACAGCCTCGACGATACGTTCATGTAGTGGTGCGAAGACAGCTCGGGTCTCTTCTACGGCTTTTTGCTGGTTCCGTCATTGTTGTTAGCAGTCGTCAAAATTACAGTGTTGAATTTCAGGTTCTGCTAGGAGCTATTAGACTGAGTGAAATAGGAAAAACGAACCTCTTGCTTCAGCATGAATGCTGCGTTCCCGTCTGCGGATTCAGGCGCGGCCTTCAGGTCTTCCTCGAGCTTCTTCACGCGTTCGGTTTGCTGCGCTAGTTCCTTGCGGTAGTAGCTGTCCTCTTTCACGAGGCGTTGGACCGATTGGGTCGCGATGGCGAGCGGTGATGGGGCTGGCATTGTGGCTTCTTTTCTATAGGGCTTTCTTGTTTCTTTGGTGTTTACGGGATATGAATGAAGCTCTGGCAGCTTTATAGAGTTGTGAAATAGTGTTGCCTAGAGCTCTCGACACTTCGATATCAATCATATGCCCGAAGTAGAAGTATGTTTTGGTGGGGTTGGCGGGGTATACAGTGCTTTTTAAATGCATACGTTGAAGGTGCAATAAAAGGTACCGTATTACCTGTGTCAACTTGGAACTGCCCTACTGTAGCCAAGAGACGCCTAAGCTATAATAGGACGGAGCTTTATATTAATAAATATTATATATTTAAGTAATATTAAAAAAAAATTTTATTTATTATATAATAAATTATTATTATATTAGTTTTTTAATAGTTTAATTAAATTATTTAATATATTAGCTTTTAAAACTATTATTTTTAGTTAATTTATTTAAATTTATAATAAAATTTAAAGCTATATATTTTTAATTAATTATTTTATTAAAGCTTATTATTTTTTTAAAATAGCTTTTATATTTGTTTTTTTATTTAAATAATTTAATTTTAAATAAAAATTAATTATAAAAGCTAATTATAAACTTTTTTAAAAAAAAAAAAAAGTTTTAAAAATTATATATAAAATATAAAAAAATAAAAATTATTTTTTTTATTAAAAATTATTATATAT
>MU392915.1:0-13129 GCA_022578505.1 Nemania abortiva | reverse complement strand
AATATTAATACTAATATAATAATTACTTTTTTATAAATTTTATTTTTTTAATTTATTTTTATATATTATTTATTAATTAAGTTTTAAAACAAAGTTTTAATATTATTAATATTATTTTTTTTAGCTATTTTTAGCTTTAAAAATAAGTTTATATTTTTAATTTTAATTTGTTTTATTTATTAAAAATTAGCTAATAATAATATATTAATAATTATTATTTTTATATATATATTAAAATTAAATATTATAGCTAAATATATTAATATTATTAAGTTTTATATTAATAAAGCTTTTTAGCTAAATATTATAAGCTTTTTTTAATTAAACCTTAATATTTTATAAAAATTGCTAATTTAATTAGCATTATTAATATTCTTAATAATATACCTATAAAACTACTAACAATAGCTTGCATATAAATAATAAATACAGGGAAAGGTGCTCGTGTACTTATAAACTTTAGGAAGCAGCCTTTTTAGTACAACATGAAAAAGAGAAAGGTAGACATAGGTAGCTAGAAGAATGTTCAAATGGAAGCAGGTTACTGAAATGTCATCATCTTTCACAACACTCTAGTTTAGCATAAATATTTAGAAGAACCTTACATAAAGAATGGCAAACTTTGTATTATCTCAGATAGTGCATGTAAAACCGTGCAAATTTGATGAAACAACTAGACCAGCAAAAAACCAACGGAGTACAGCCCATACTAAATAGGGTGGTTGCTTGAGGCGGTTATTTAAGAAAAGTTGAAGACTGTAGATAGCCTTCTCTCAACTGTAACAACGTTGCAATAGTTACAGCAACTTCTGTACCGCGATATCAATTCTCGGTTTAAATGGGCTGCACTCGGAGGCCGACGCATGCACATATATGAATTACTGCAGATAACAACAACTAGGGTTGGTGCGCCAAGCAACCCATCATCGTGTCACATGTCGTTTAGCAGGCTCTCCACCTAGCCCTTGTCTCCGCTCAATTCAACCTACTGAACTCATCAAGCTCCCTTCGGTCGGAGGCCTACATCGGCATTCCCTGTGAGGCTGCCGGTATCTTCTCAGCTTCTTTTAGAAAGCCTCTAAAGAAGACTCTCAAATAGACTCAGAATCATTCCCCTTGTTGCGAATGCAGTGGAAAGGTTCACTTTCTACGCTGTCAAAACACCATGCCGTGAGAATCAAAGTGCCCTCCTTTAATTGAGTTTGAACACTTGACTGTTGGCAGAAAACTAAGTCCAGAATCCAAGTAATAGCGCCGCAGTACCAGATGCTCTGGGCCTAGGCCAGGTAACCGCTAGGACCGTCTCCAATGCTTTCACTTTCCTCACTTTTTTGTCACCGGTTTCATTTCCAATTTTCGCAGATGTTTGGCTGGGGCTATGCAAGACTTATGTATAGGTTTCTCCTATAATCCTCTTTTATCCTGTGTTCAATACGAAACTGAATTCTTTCTAGCCTGGGATTCATTAGTTGTCTTGTGATCATTGTCACATTATTTCCTTCCGTGATGAAAGAATTTGTGAAGATTTATGGATTGGTACTTGGTCCGATCTTCTTGGGACTTGGAACCGGTGGAGTCAAGGCTACTGTTAGGCGTGGTCATGAGGGGTAGGGAGTCAGAACAGAAGTCGGGAACAAGAGCCGAATCTGTCCTGCACATAGCAGTACCAATTAGGGTTCGGCAATCCCACAAGAACTATGTTTTCAATGGGATTTTTTAATTGAACCCCAATCATAACCATTTCCAATTAGTTCGCGGTGTCACCTCGGAGGGCAAAGAAGATGTTATGGTTGTAGTTTCAATGGATACCACAGACGGTCTTGGCTCCTCATGCGTCATGTATCACGTGCATACGTGATATGATTACGAGTACAACACATAACACATCTGCAGTTCAATCTGCAGTCAGGTATAACAGCATATGCAAAATGCTAAATAAGGTAGGTTATGGGTATTCTGAGCGTGAGAGGAGCTCAATGCTTGGCACCAGAAATGGACATCCGAAATAGGAGACAGAGCCTCTGTCGTTGTGGGAATATATCTGCTTAGGTTGAAATTGCTCTTGCCACTCATATAATAATTTTCATATTACTTTATGTCGTTCTTCATAGGAGAGTATAGTTAGTTATACTGTCTATTCTTTCCACACTCTTAATAGTAACGACATAATCTATGACTAAGAATAAATGAGTTCTATTAGAATGAAAACGTCATATGCAACGGTTGGCGGAAATGCCTTCATCATAGAAGACTTCTTTGTACATACAAGTGAAGGAGGTAGGTCTTCTTGACTTTTGCTCGGAATATCGCTCATGCTAACGCTGAATATAATAGTAGCTCCTACGAGGGTTAGGTGTCAATGGAGGCTCTCCGACCCAGCACCATGTGAGGTTGACCTCAAACATGTCCGCTGTCTTGATTTGATTATGACCATCAATTCCACTGTACTGGCTTCCATGGAAACGGGAGATATCAAGGATGGAGATTCCACTGCAACTACTTCCAGCGTCGCCCTTCAGACGATCATCCTCGCCTGCAAAGACGCCCGATTAACGGTGGTCGATAACAAAATAGCACTCAAAGTGATTCTTGCCACTCATCCTGGATTCCTGTGTAGGGATGATATCCTGAGCTTGAGAATGGTGCATTGCCCTCATGTTGAGATCGTCATTCGGTACTCAGCTAAAGACGTTGCTCTCTCACGTGTTTCATCACATAATCAAACGAGTTTGTTACCCTTCCTTTCCTCATCACCGGGCGCGTTGCTTCTAAAGCATACTTCCACGTCTTACCTAGACGTACTAGAAATGCTGGAGATGGAAGTGAAGAATCGCCTATCCTTTAACTGGGTACTTCCGACTCAACCGGCGGCTTGTACTGTAGCGGTCGTAGGCGGTCGTCCACTCTATGACATGGAGAGAGGATCATACGGCTCCAGAGGGCCATTCGAGGCTGCCCAGGCTCTTGGTATATCTCTGATCGTCCTTGATCGTTCGGGGCACTGGCTCGAAGAGGAGAGGTATTCATATCTTCGGCAAGACTTTGTTGCTATCGACGTGTCCGACGACACAGCACTGCCCACGATTATCGCTGATGCATTAAAGGGGAGAAAACTCGATGGCATCATCACATTTTCAGACGAATTTGTCATCGCTACCGCGAAGGCAGCGGAAATCCTCTCTCTCCCAACAGAACCTGTGCAGGCAATTTTACAGGCGCACTATAAGGACGGCACCCGCGATGCACTACACAGTAGCGGGATTCGGACTGTACGAATAGATGGCAGCGAGCAACTAGGACAGCCGTCTATAGTCGAAAAGCTCGGTGCTTTACAATACCCCCTTATCGTCAAACCATGCCGTGGAGGCGCTTCACGAGGAGTTAGGAAAGCTCGAAGTCCTTCCGATCTTCAAAGTGCTGTTCAGAAAATGGAGAGAGACGGTCTTTCGAAGTATGGAGTCTTGATCGAGGAATACGTCGATGGACCGGAAGTCGACGCCAACTTCGCCCTGTGGGATGGAGAGGTCCTTTTATGCGAGATAAGCGACGACTTTCCATGCCCGGGAGATCTTTCAGATGCAACCGCCAACAACGATTTCGCTGAGACCTACATGGTCTTGCCAAGCTCTCTGCCAACCAAGGAGCTGGAAATTCTCAAGTCGTCTCTGCATCAGAGCCTTCTGGAGCTAGGGTTTCGCTCCGGTGTGTTCCACGTGGAAGCGCGAGTCAAGAACTCATCAATGCGTTACAAGCAGACCGACGGTATTCTCGACCTTGTCGCTACTCCTGGTGCGGTCATAGAAAAACCAGACGCATTTCTGATCGAGGTCAATGCTCGACCACCTGGATTGGCTGTAGTCTACTCGACACTCTATACCTATGGTGTGGATTATTGTGCTCTTTAATTCCTTTGAGTCCTAGGAGATTGTGAGCGGTTCGTAGCACTTTGTATGCTATTTGCTAGTTAGACTTAGTATTGGTGTGCCAATATTCATGTTCCAATCCATCGCGAGAATATTTTGGTGCCGCACGACTTCTTTGAGAAAGTCCTAGGACGATTGCCGGAAGTTGCCCCTCATGTGTCTAGAGCGGAGCTTTACACACAGCCCGGTAACATCGTATCGCCGATACGAGGAGTTGGTTTCTTTGCCTATTTTACTATAAACTCGAGAATTAGTAGGAGACATCTATTAGAGATGACTACCCGTGTGAGAGAGGTCTCAAGACAGGTAGTAGACGGCGAGTAAGCTGGATTTCAGAGAACCAAGCTGCTGGATAACCTACCATGAAGTGGATTAGGATAACATAGTCTTACCCGAGTCATTATTTCTCCTGAAGATGGATTCTAGCGATCATATGATAGAAATTAAAATCTAACGATTGGAAACTGACCGACTCACTACGTATGTGTTCCCTGGGCTACAGCCTACAGCTTATTATTCAATGAATCGCAAAATTACCCCTTAAACAGCTAACCCTTGAATCCCTAAGCTATATGGTACTCCCTTCTGACCACCCTTGTACTAACCATCGCTAGGATATAGCCGATGATCTATGGAAGCTGGATCTCGTACTCTAGATATGTAGGAGTGTACAGCTGTCTCAGCAGCGCGTCCCAAGACTGCTGCACAATACAACAGCCGCCAGCAGGAGCGTTGCAGATGCATATACGGTAACGAGATCTTCAAAGTTTCAGCGCAAAAAACAAGCACAAAGTCCTTTTAGCAATTGACCAGTGGTAAATAACTTTCCTGCTTTTCCCTTAATAACATATAGAGCATATACTGTCATTCGTGGAAATCCATTGGACAAGTCAAGTGTATATAGCCGCCAGGTCGTCACTCCTTCGCCGGGGCTTCCGTTTTCTCCTCTACGTAGTTTTATAACAGCACTTTTTCTGTTCAATAAGCCTACTAGCTAAGCCCATCACAGCATGTACCAGAAGGACTTTATACATTGCTGCCATGCTTATCTCTCTAGACAAGAGATCTACTGTGAGTGGGATACTTTTATACAGCGTTCCCTGCTACATTCACTGCCGGTAAGTGCAGAATAGCACGCTTATACCACGGCCAGTATGTGGTACGTACCCACGATGCAATATGACGCAAGGCGTGAATAATCTGGAATATACCGAGAATGCTTCCGGTTCCACCGATGGGTTGCTGTACCCATAGTATCTGCGCGGCGATCAATTAGAGTTATAAACAAAGCCAAGTGATAGAGACGACGAATGAAATGTGTTGGATAGTGAGAGTATACTAGCAAAAGATGTACTTACCGTCTCGTTTTTAACCCTAGTGCTGGCAGCAAAATACCAGTCGTTGCCTCGTATGATAAGAGCGGAGAGGAAAGCAACGGCCACCGGCACTTGCGTCCCTCTAGATTCTTCTGCTAAGAGACCCAAAAGGAAATTCCACTGCGCGGTTTGCCAGATGCCGAGCTGCAGGTGAGCATTGGTAAATCCCCCGCTGGGCTTCATAGCCTCGGCGCTAAGAACGACGGGGCGTCGGCGGAGCGGGTTATAATCGGTGTGATTGATGTATTTCCATCTCCCCCGTAGCTCGTCGATCTTGACAGCTTCATCTAGCTCGGGCTCGACGAAGATGCAATAATTTACTAGTTTGGGGCCGCGCGCATGGCCTGTTAGTCTGGCTGCTGTACAGAGCATTCCACGAATACGAACTGAATTTTCCCGTCCCTGGCCTTCTGTTTGGTCTTCGGGGGCCGAGGCCGGCTGTGCTGTCTCTATTCCATGCGCGGAGATCGAAGCTGCTTGTGCTCTCCCTGACACGTTAGCTATAGGACCCAGGGCTAGTCTGAAAACTGGCCAGTGAACGAGGGTATTCCACGTTGCTTGAGCATGGCCCTCATTGAAACACTCTGCGGCTGACTCAAAGACTTCCAAAATCCTGTGCAAAGAAAGCTGAGGATCGAAGGCAGGAAGATGGATTGCCTCATCGCTTCTCTCAAATGTAGAAGGCGTAAAATTAAAGAAGTTGCGGTCGTGTTCCGCACTCGTTCGTATATCAGCTTCAAGATAATGAGGCACGATACCGTTCCGGTATTGAAAGCTATCCAGGTCGCTCAGGAGAGTTTGGAGTTCTGCCGGCATACGGTCATCTGTTCTGACAATCTGCCGTACGAAGACAGGGCCGTCAGGGTCATGCTCGAGCTTCGCTAGGCGCCTAGCAGGAGATGTCCTTGAATTGTTTGATGAGTAGCTGCCGATATCCGAAAAGGACAATGCTCTACCACTCCTTTCCCTCGGAGTGTCATCCGAGTCTACACTCTCCTCATTAGCTTCGAGCCACGAAAGGACGTCCATTCAGTCCTATGGTTATATGTCGCGCTAAAAAGGGAGCAGAATAGATTGAGATTGTGTGGGGAGGGAGAGTATGACTGAGGAGATGAGAGCATGGTGCGACGCGAAGCGAAATATTGTGATGTGATTGACGCGCAAGGAGAACCCGCATCGGATGGCCGAGCAACGACTTAGGCTCGGCTGGGCCTAGAGCACGTATTGGCTAGGTGCGGCGCGTTATGTAGCCTTACGTAAAGTGGCGAGTCCCATGTTGTGACTTATGATAGCTCTTCTGCCGGGGGGATGGTCCCTCTCCACCTTTACTACAGCTTATTGATCAGAGATAACCCTAGAAGAACAATACTAGATCATATTCAAACGAGCACACTCGCCTAGAAGTTGATGTAACCTGCTTTCTCGAACCTTTTCCTTGATAAATCGAAGTTAGAACCTATCGTGCAAGGCGATATGGCTACGGTGCTCTCTCGTGGTCCGGATAGTGTTCCTAATAAGGACTCAATCTCAATTACAGATACTGCTAGAAGAGCTTGCTCACTCTTCCTATGCTACCAGGAGCGATTATTTAGTGCGATAGACTTTGGCCACCCTTGCTTGAGAGAGCCTTCGGTAGCCGAGATGTCTTCATCCATTTCCATAAATGGGCGCATATAGTAAGGAGACCTAGGGATGCTAACTGTACTAGAAGAACACGCCGCCTCTCTCATCTCTCATGAAGGATTCGACGTCAAAACCGTCCTCCCACATTCCCCTTTCCATCTCCTCGATTCCTTCCAACGTCATCGTAGGATACCCGAATAGTTCTGGCAACTCGTGCGTGAAGGGGAAGTCGGCCTTGTATCTCACGGCCAAATTACCGCCGGCCGTCTCTTCGCAATGATAGCGTTGGCGGATCCGCCGCTCGATGGTGAATGGCGGTGGTAGACTGTCTTGGATGAAGTGGGTATCTGGTTTCGCCGTCTCCGGGTGCAATTTTGGAAGATTAAGCAAGATGTCTATGTGCGGCAGGTCCTTTTGACGGCGGACCTGCTCGCGCGCCGCGACGGAATTAGTGATATGGCGTAGGGCCAGGCGTTCTTTGACACTGGACCACGAGGATGGGTCATCGTGGTCTAACCAGATGCAAAGGCTACGAAGTTGTTGTAATCGGTACACGGCAGGCCAAAAATACAGCCATTTGGTGAATGGGGTTGATGCCACGTTCATGAGTCGACTAGCTGCCGAAATATTAGTGGCTTCTGTCAGATTTAAGAAGGCACGTGCCCTACACCAAATAGGGTTAGCTATCTAGATAAAACTAGCGCATAGTGTTAAGATGTAAGTACCAGGCACCATAGTCCAACCACTCAATTGAACTGCTGAATAGTAAACTGGATCGCTTATTTCTGACACCTTCATCTTCTAACGCTTCGTAGAAGCTTAATGGAAGCCGAAAAGTAAGGTTGAGTTTACGAATATTGAGACGTGTGCAGTCCCATAAGTTCCAAAGGCGGTTTGAGTTATTGCTGGGCTTGTCAGATCTTCGTAGTAAGACGTCCAAAGTCTCCGGGTCTGTAACATTGAAGGCTGTTATTTCCGTCATGAAGTACGTGACGTCAAGGAACCTGCAAGTAGATTGTGAGCGGGAGACGAGCTACATAGGAAAGGACAGGACGTCTCTTACATCCTCTTGCATGAAAAAAGAAGACCGAGGACGTCATGGCGACGACTCCCACGCAAGTCGGTGGGATTTTTCGCAACCTCCTCGCATTCCCAATGCGGACCCCACGAGGATCGCAAGCGACCAGCCCACGTGGCATCCGTCGACCAGTCGTGGGTTGTTCCGCGCTCGTAGCCGTCATGGCTGTCATCTCCCAAGTTGGGCTGAAGGCATACGGACAGCTGAAGCCTACCATGCGACAAAAACACGTGGACTTGATCGGGGATGACGTTGGCGTAGATTGCGCGACGAATCTCTGCAGGCGCTGACAGTAGCCTGCTCTCTTGCTGCGAGTGCATGTGGGCGTCGGACACGTTTCTTTGCTGACCTGCTGGGGGCTCGATGCTTGAAGCTTTTGGCAGTGAGGATGGAAGTTGCGCGTGCAATGCTACTGGTTGTGTCCCGATAGCGTATCGCTGGCGGTGCGATAACGCGTCAATAGAGTTACTGCTGTGCGGTGAGGCCCTGTAGCCGCGTAGATCCACTTACAGAAGCGCGGTTTCGGCATTCTAATGGAACATTAAAAGCGCAGTCTAGCCATTCAAAGACACTAACTGGAATGATCCTCGGTCCAATCATGACCCATGTGCTCTTTATTAGATCGTGTGCCCTTGCTGTCGGATTGGCGCAATCGCTCCGTTGTTGTATTGGTGTCTATGAGGCAATTTCTACAGGCTTCCCTTTTCAGTGGGTGCACGGACCACATGCACATAACCATACTGTTTATGTGCTAAATCCGACACTCGCCTGGTCCAGCGGAATGCCTTAAGGACTGAGCTATACCGTTACTCCCGCCCGTCGCATCGTGATCATCCGGGAAGGCTGATGTCAACCTAGTTATTAATTATTAATTATCCATGCCTCCCCAGTTTGGCCTCCATAGAGGAATAGGTATTTTAAGTCGTCTATGCATCAGATTATCTATTATCTCAGGACAACGCTGGCTAAGCTAGGTACTTAAGTAACTATACCAACCCCACTGATCTCGCGGGACCTAATGCAGGGTCCACTTGGTCTGAGCACCAAGTCGTTGGGACTTAGGTAGACAGGGGTCACTCCTAACATGCAGACTCTCCGTATATAGACTTCTGACTCTGCTGGTATTGGGGGTGTATTCGCTATTGCCGGCGCTATTGAGCGCATCGTGATTGAGATTCAAGCTTGAATAATCGCTTTGGATAAGGAGATTCTTGCAGCCTACTTACGGACAAATTTCTTCCTTCGCTTAGCATCTCGACGTAGCCCCAGGTAGAAGACATCGAAGCGGTACACCCTCGGAGTACGGATTTCACGTCGATGGAGATGCATTGATCTCGATCGTACCATATACTTCATTTCAACTGACCTAAAGTATCTAAGGAAATTCAAGCCCAGAAAAGAAAGATAATTAAGCGGGCTGGACATCGGTAAAGGGGCACGAGGGATGGACCACAACACCTGACAAGTGGGAGCAGAGTCTCTGCCAATATTCATTCCTACCTACGGAGAGCAGTTGGTGCCCAAGCTCCTCGATTCCGTCCGTAGCAGAGCTAGCTAACCTACGGTTACTAGGCTCAGCCTCCTTTGCTTCAGAATTGCCACGTGGGAGCAGACAGGCGTCTAGGGGCAGGCACGTGGCCTGTTTTACTATCTACATAGTGGTGCCTGTTTGCCAGGTCTACCAAGTTGAGGGGCAGCGCGATGACAGAGAGCACGGACACATCAGCCAAGCTGCAAGCTGACAACATGGACCAGGCGTGTTGACGCGTGATGGAGGTCCGGAAAGAGAAGTCCATCGAGTCACGCTGGGCCCGGCGGTACACGCGCGAGGTCTTAAGATCGTTTTCAAACTCGAACACCGACTGGAACACGTTATGAGTATTTGAGACGGCAGTCTCACTAGGGGTAAGGGCTGATGAAGTGACAGCCGCGACGGCTGTTGATGTGGACGTTTCCTTTGTTGTCTCACCCAGAGACGTAGTGGCTGCACTAGCATTCGCAACTTCACGGCTCGCCTTCGTCGTAGCAGATGCGATACTCTGTCTACACTGCGACCGGATTGTCTGCATGTCAAATGCCCCCTCAAGGTGCATCATACGCCGCGATAGGTCGCGGTTACTCTCCAGAAGGGCATTAACATTGGCTGCTAGATCTGCCTGCAGTTCCCCGGCTCGACGATCTGAGTCGCTTACGACCCAGCCACCGTTAGTCTATGTCATCCAAGAAAGAGAAAGAGACTCACCACTGCAATAGCGTCAGAACCGCTGTTACCGAAACCTTGGATCCCTGCAGCCGTCCCAGCAGAGGTCTCAGAGATTCCTCCCGGTGAGCCCACTGCATTCTCGCGCGTAGTGGCAAGCTATAGGGCCGTAATAAGGTCTCCCAGACTCCGGGAGTCTTTTCCGACCTCTCTCCCTCGCTACTTGCCAGGGGAGGGTCCGCAACCAAGCCTCGCATCTCGCCCTCAAGCTCAGCAAATAGCAGAACTCCACTTGTTAAGATCGTAATGAGCTGGTCGACATTAACGAGTGTTCCCCCCGGGGGAACTCTCTCGGGAAACCCCCGCACAAACGTCTGCAGGCCGATTAGCACGGCCCGCGTGCACTCAGTCTCATCGCGCACGTGTGCGGCAATCGATAGTGTTTCTTGAGAAGCCGAGACGTACGGCTTTAGCAGCTTCGCGACTTTATGTGTTGCTGTAAGGAGGCCCGCAACCGCAGCCGCTTCGCTGAGGGGGTCCATTAAGAGTCACGCCTTCGTCTGCAATAGCACAATAATGTTGAAGTTGACTCGGGAGGAAAATGTTAAGGCTACGCCAGGACTTCCATAAGTCCTTGGGCTACTAGGAGGGGGCGGAGACCCGAATATTTTCTGACCCGGCGACCTCGAGCATGCAGCGGCCGGTTTCTTGTGGAGGTCCAGCCTATTTATTGTATCTCATACTAATTATAGAATCGCCTGCGGTACCAAAGAGCCAACCACAGCTGCGATTAGGCATACCCAGTGTGACTTGAAAGCGCACAAGTCTAGTGATCCGCAAGTTAAATGGGGGTATTATTCACGTAGCTTACTTGGATTTAACGAAGGTTACGCACGGCTAGGCAGTATAGCTTTTAGCATCAGATTGAAATGCTTCATTAGAATGGCCGAGTACAAAAAGGCTAGCATAGCTTCGAACTTTCCGCATTTTTTTTAGTTTCGCGACGACTCTCATATACCAGCCTTAATATACCGTACTTACACATCTAGCTCAAATGACGTCAAGCCCTTGTCTCGCAGTGATAATATCAGCATTGTATTAACTGTTTTACGCACTGCTAAGAAACTTTATTTGAATATTGACTGAAAAGCTAAGTCCATCGCATTTGGTCATAGGGAGTATTCATAGTGAAAAGGGCTGTGCGCCTACCCCTAGAGACCTGCTGCCTCTTCACTCGGTGGGTTTTCCACATGTGCCCCTTCCATTGGAATTGGTGAACAAAACTCTATTATTTTCCCCATGCTAATTCTCTAGCCATCGCTACTTGGGGCACCACAATCGACGGCGGCGATGGAGGCACGTTCGTATATGATGTCGAGAAAACCGTGCTCCCTCCGACGTACATAGGTGCGGCAAGCCGGATTGAAATTGGTGGCTAACATGATACATTTTACCGATATCCCTTGCTCCCAGATCCTCCAACGTCCGTAGAGCAAGCCCCAAACAATAAATAGAAAAGCAAGAAAATAAACAGAACTAGGGAAAGAGAGGGAGAGAGGCAACAGGGTAAAAGACTCATGATCCTAGTCCTCAGTTGGCCGTGTATCCTTTAGCGCGAGTTCATTACGCATTGCGCGTCGCTGCGGTCTTCCCCTCTTTTCGTGTCTTCGATAGCAACCCCGACCTGTCAGGCTGCCCTACATCAATGCCGAATCTCCAACGACTCAAATCTTCAGCCTCTTCGGTACGTTGAGTCAGTGTCGAGTCGGTGTCACGCCACCACCCCATCCCGAAGTTATACTGCGCGAGGGTTTCTTTAAGCCGCCTCTCGTCCATGTGCTCTGCATGCCCCAACGGGAAATCCTTGCTGCATAGTTTGCTACCCGCAAGAAACCCCATGGTGCTAGCAATAGAGCACGGATTCCGCGGCAACAAGCCTCTCAACTTGATCTGGGTTAAAGACAGCCCCTCCAGTACTACCATTGTAGCAAGCATTATTTGGAGCACCAATTTGGAAGTAAAGTCAACGGTGAGTCGGGGTATCGCTGCGGTAGCGGTTCCCATGAATATGGGCAAGTCTTGCGGTTGTGAGTTATTCACAGGTTTCCGAAAGATAGACGAGTTGATCACCTGCACCATGTATCTCTTATATAAGGCATTGACTGACTCCATGAGCGTGTCGACATTTTCCTGCCCTATCATGTGTTCTAGTGCCGTACCATTGGGACCAAAAACTAGGTAGCTGAAAAAGCCGTCTAGTATCATATCTTCCTCGTGTCCCGGATATAGGTAGGCTAGTGTATCGAAGTGCGGTTCGAGGCTATAATTGAAGGAATTGATCCCGTCAGTACCATTCGTCAGATATATAGCGGTCGATTCAAGCACAACAGGTCGTGAGACTAAAGATTGTTGGCCAATACGCCTGGCTACAAATGTTGAATTATAGGTTATAAACAGCTGTTGTATTGATTGCTTAAAGTACTAGTCCTATAGTAAAGTGGTATAAAGGGTACTTTTATACTATATAGCAGACTGGTGTGGGGCGTTATACTAACTACTAGTATTAGCTAGCTACTTTATTTTTTTAATATTTTTATTTAAACTATATATGTTTATATAAGTAAAGCTATTATTACTTTTTTTAATTAACTATTTTTTATTAGGTTTAAAATTATATATAGCTATTAAACTATATATTTTTAAAGCTTTAATAAAATAGGTTTTTTAAGCTTGCTTATTTAGCTACTTTTTTTAATAAATTTATAAAGTATTTTTTTTTATTTTTTTAGTTAATATTAATATTATATTAAACTTATATTATAGCTATTTTTTTTTTTATTTATAAATATTAAATAAAAATATATTATTTTTTAAATAAGTTTTTATAATATATAGCTTTTATTAAATTATAGTTTTATATAAATATATA
>MU392914.1:0-13181 GCA_022578505.1 Nemania abortiva | reverse complement strand
ATAAATAATATAATTATTAATAAATTTATTAAAATATTAAAAAAAATTAAATAAAATTATTTTTTTAAATAAATAAACTTTATAAATATTTAAAACTATTATAATAAAAAAATAAAAATAAATTTAAAAAATTAAAAAAATTAATAAAAAATATTAAAAAAAATTTTATTAAAAAAAAAAATTAATAATTTAATTTAAAAATTAAAAAAATTTAATTAATTTAAAAAAGCTTAATTTTTTTAAAAATATAATAAAAATTAAATTAAATTAATAATAATATAATTATATTATTTATTTAAACTAATAAAAATTAATTATTTATTAAATTTTATTTATAATTAAAACTTTATACCACTTGGTTAAGTAGTAAAACTGTCCCCTTGCGTTTGTAAGGTTAAAGGTTTAATCCCCCCTTGGGTTGTTTTTTAACAACCTTTAGTGGCGCAGTGGCTCATCCTAGGATTTAAGATGTGGCTTGTTCTCTCTACGCCCCGTGGCGCAGCACAGCTGCCACCAAGTGGCAAACTGACCCGCGCACCCACACCAACAGTTTCAACCGGGCCGCGCCGCAGCTGCCTGCAGATGGCACCCTGTAGTCAATTGCGGCACACGCTTTCATACAGTTTGGTTACAGTTTGGTTAGTGGCCTAGCAGTGGCAAACCACTGCCACAACTGGTGGCGCTCTGGCAACAGCCCCTAGCTTCGGCTAGGCGCAAGGGCTTCAGCTGCCACCAGCTGGCTGCAAGCCTGCCGGGTTTTCACCTTACCGCATGGTGGCGTAGGGTTTCCTAGGGGGCTACACCTGGTCCTAGGCCTCCTGCAGGTGCCACACACTGCAGGGACAGTTGCCAAGGGGGGGGGGGAGGTGCAACAGCACAACAAAAAAAAAAAAAAAAAAAAAAAAAAAATTAAAACTTTATAATTATTTAAAACTTTTATTATTTTTAATAAATAAAAACTTTAATAATATAATAATAATATTTATAATATATATTATATATTTTATATTTTTAATAGTTTAAATTTATTTTAAAATATTATTTTTTAATTTTTTAAATTTTAAATAGCTTTAATTTTATTAAAAAAAACAATTTATAAAAATTACTTTTTTAAAAAAATATATTAAATATAAAAAATATATATTAAATATTTATTAAAATTAATTATTTAAATAAACTTAATATATAGCGCTAAAACATATATATTATAAAATTTTGCAATATGTATATCTATAACTAATATAACCAGACTACACCTTCAGACCACTTAATAGAATCACCTCTGAACACCCAACTGGATCGCTTATTTCTGACAGCGGGTACCTTGGAACTGTAAGGCTCATTCAACAGATAACCACCGACAAGAACATTAAGCGTCAGCATCGCTTAGCGGCGCTATGGGCGGCAGCAGAGGCAGGGCATGATGATGTTGTCCGGGCATTGTTTGTGGAAAGCCACAAGAAGGCCGCAAAGACGCTGTTGTTCAAGGCAGTGGGAAGGAAAGACGAGGTGGCTTTCAGAACCTTGCTTCAGGCGGGTGCTGACCCGGAGGTTAGAGAACAGTGGGGCCACACGCCGCTATCTTTATCTATTCTTATCGGTGATACAGCTAAAGGCATTGTCCAAATATTCATCGAGGAAGGTGTTGATCTAGAAGCGACAAACAAGGACGGAGATACCCTGCTAATGCAAGCTGCGCGAGGCGGGGACAAAGGCATAGGCATCGTCCAACTACTGCTCGAGGCGGGTGCTGATATCGAGGCTGGAGGCAGCATGGCACGTACACCGCTAATGGAGGCTATTTCGGCGGGAGACGACGGCATAGGCATTGTACAACTATTGCTAGAGTTGAATGCTGATATCGAGGCTAGAGACAAACTCACATATACACCGCTAATGGTTGCTGCAAGTGGTGTGGTTGCGGGAGACAGGGTCGAAGGTGTTGTCTGGCTATTGCTTCACTCGGGTGCTGATATCGAGGCCAGAACCGATGACGGACATACACCACTCATGGTTGCTGCGCAGAACGCGGAGCGGAGCGCGGAGATTGTCGAAATATTGCTCGAGGCGGGTGCCAGTATAGACGCGACAAGTGATGATGGAGACACAGCGCTCTCTTTAGCTGAAGCGGGGGCGATAGAGGAGGCGTACGCCTACGTACCGGAGGTTGAGTCGGAGGCTGAGTCGGAGGCGGAGCGAAATAGGCGCGGGTGGCACGAGTGGCGACTGGGCCGATGGCGAGACGTTATTCAAGCCATAGAAAGGCGCCAATGAGGAGAGTGCGCTGCAGGCAGGCAGGCAGGCAGCCTAGGCGGTGCTTACCCAGGTACTTTAGGTACTTAATAGGTAGACTGGGTATTTGGGCGTACCTACCTCCTACCTAGGTAGGTACTTAGTTTATAATTTGCCAACTTGAGACCTTCGCTGGAGTTATGACCGGGACCGGACGCCACCAGCCGCATCGTGAATCCGACTGTACACGATCTAACGGTAACGGCAATTAATAAGTAATCACCATGCTGAGCGACACACGTGACGTTTTCTGGAACGCCATTAATGCTTATCCATGGGGTACGTCCCCTGGTGTCTTTTATTTCCCCTTTCAAAATGTCTGAGAGTTATAAATTGCTTCAACGGGCATTTTTGGCTCTTGCTACTCCTGCAAGCTCCCGAAACCCCGAGCAATTTTTACCATAAGTGGACATTATTGACTCCAGTGTTATAACAGTCGCGTCGTTAGCCAACATTCTCCCCCTCTCTGCTCTAGTCGACTTTATCGACATCCCACGGACGCTGCACGCCTTCGAGCTGAATGGCGCCGCGCCGCTGTGGTGCTGGCCGATTGCGCCGGCCGGCAGCCGGGTGATCTTGTCTGCGCACACTACCGAAGACCCCTGCTGTCTCGACAAGTTCGGGAGCAGCCCGAGCCTGATTTGTCTCGACGGCCGATGGGGCGACGTCTACCAGGCCGCGAGTCCCGAGACACTCCGGCTCTGCCTGTCAACGGCCCCCCTCACTCGCATCGCTAATAGCGATTCGAAAATGTCGCGGGACGGTGCACGTATACAAAAGCTGACCGTCGTGCAGGTGTCTCGCCTACCGGCCACCTCCAGTAGGCAGCTGCGCCAGCATTCCTGGTCTTTCGTCGGTGCATCCATATTCGGATGGATTAGCGCCGCGAGCCTGATTATCTTTTCTGGTCTTATGCACTGCTGGCTCGCCTTAGCCTTCCTCATGGTCGTACCCGCGACGGGCGCTGTCATCTCCCTCACCCGCGGAGGCAAGCCACGCATGCTGCGACCAGGCCCTCCTGGTAAATACAACCGAATCGTCATTGCGACATTGCACATGAATGAGACTGAGTGGCTGGCCTTCTACGGCGAAAGCAGCCTCATTAACTCGTTGCTCAACCACCGGCTGCGACGGAGGCGCTTTTTGAACGCCCCTGGTTGGCTCCTCAGCGCTATGCTGCGCGTTCTCCTCCTCGGACAGTGGGCGCTAGCAATCGGCGCCGCCGCATTGAAGGCTTGGGACGCCTATCTCATCGCCTTCTGGGTTCTGTTTTGTATTATGTCGCATACTTTCCTCTTCCCACCCGAGCGCTGCGCAGAGGACTGGGTAAAGCGTGCCGCGCGAATGCGCTTTGAGCGCTTCGAGACTCTTCTCAGCGGGAGGCGGGCGCTTTTGAATACAATCATGGCACTGAATCCTGATACGTTCGAATTTGATCCGAAAACGAAGAGGGACATCTTTGAGAAACTCTATGAAGGTGGGTTACAATGGATAGATTCGATACTCAAACGCGGCGCCGGCCGTGCAACGTGGGAGGAGGCAACGCGTCGGGCTATGGCCGACGTCGTGAAAAAGACTTCCGCCGGCATAGATATTAAGAAAATCACAGTGGAAAAGTTGGAGGATGGGGACTGGGCAAAGGATTACGAAGGATTTTACTGGCATAAATCTATTTTGGAAGGCATCTTGGTAGCGAATAGGATTGCCGAGCGAGCAGGCTCGATAGGGCGATTTTGTTGATGAGTCTAAGACATAATACTTAGTATTATATTCCATCTATAATCTAATCAGATCCATCACTTCAAAATGGCTCCAGTGCTATCATTAAGACTAAACTCACGACCGGCCTATCGATGCGTCCGCACCAACGCCGAAGCAACAAGCCTATGCTGATACTGTCAAGAATGCAACTAGTTACACTAAAGGGACAATTATAGTCGCTACACCAACACCGGTCATATACATCCACCGATGAAACCAAAGCCGCGCCTTTATAACGACCCCTCACGGCAGATGCCAAGCTGTCTGCTTCATTATCCCAACAACAACAATACACACCTTACTTCCCATAGCCTCGCTAAATATTAATAAAGCTTTACTAAATTGCGGGGTAAACTACGGCTTGAATAGCCCTGTATCTATACAGTAGATGAGAACTAACAGGCTTGTGCGATGGTTGCGGTTATATGCAAAGCCCTCGAATAACTACCGCGCATATCCCCTACAACTATGCTATGCAGCACGCGACTTAGCATTTAATTTCACCCCTATTCTATCGAGTTTTAATCAATTAAGACAATCCGTGATTAGTGTAAGGACCTAGTATCAGCCTCGGCCGAGCATGGGCAATCCTACACCCTGGCCAGGACCCTCGACGATGACACGAGCCGAGTAAATACCAAGGCATCTTCCCCGCAATACCACGACGGCTCGATTGCTGACGCAATTTTAGCCCAATCCTGCCAATCCCTAAATTTCTGGCATGGCATAAGTAGCCAGGTTTAGCCGGCAAAGCGAATGTCCTAGCGAACGTCCTAGCAAAGGCACCGGAGATATATCGGGATCTCACCGAGTTACGCAATAGTGTTGGAGCATTTACCGAAGGCCCCCTTAACGTCAGAGTTAAAGGGGGGATCGTATCGGGGGACGTCGGTCTTATATATATACAATGGTGTGCCTGAAGGGTTCTCAATTGTTTTCCCGTGTAGTTATACAATAAATCTGACACCCATATAACACCAATTACAATGGCGTCTCTTCATCCCCTGATTGGTTCGGGCTACAAGGGGGATCCGAACCACGCAGGTGGCAAGCTCTACTGCCTCTGCAAAGACGACCCTGTCGAAGTTACCCTATCATCAGACGTAGCTTTCAACCACGCCTGCGGCTGTTCCAAGTGCTGGAAACCCGCGAACGCCCTATTCAGCGTCGTCGGCGTCATTCCACGTGAGAAGCTCGCCGTCACCGCCAACGCCGAGAAGCTACACATCATCGACCCCAATGCCGCCATCCAGCGGAATGCCTGCAAGGATTGCGGCGTCCACATGTTCGGCCGCATCGAGGTCGATCACCCATTCAAGGGCCTCGACTTCGTCCACACGGAACTCAGTTCAGGGGCCGGCAAGGACGGGTGGCAGGGGCCGCAGTTTGCTGCCTTTGTGAGCAGTATTATTGAGCAAGGGTTCGATCCAGACAAGATGTCTGAGGTCAGAGGCGCGTTCAAGCAGGCAGGGCTTGAGACGTACGACTGCCTCTCACCAGCGCTGATGGACCTCATCGCTGCCTTTACGGCAAAGAAGACGGGAACTTTTAAATCGAAAGTTTGAGATAGGACAGCATGAGACCAAAAGTTTCTTAGGTCAATAGTCTACGCCCCGTGCAGGGAGGACTAGGATAAAAGAAGAGTTGAATTTCCCAAGACCTGCTTTTGTCTTAGCCTGTTTACATGTTATGGAAATTGCTGAAAGTAATGGCGCTACCGAG
Organism: Nemania abortiva; assembly: GCA_022578505.1. Classification (NCBI taxonomy): domain Eukaryota; kingdom Fungi; phylum Ascomycota; class Sordariomycetes; order Xylariales; family Xylariaceae; genus Nemania; species Nemania abortiva. The sequence goes on along the minus strand of MU392914.1, from coordinate 7,406 downwards.
AAGCTTAATTTCTTCGAGCCACCACTGAAAACACGGTATTTTAAGTATAGGCAATACTAATTTATTTTGAAGTAGCGATTGTACCCTTTATCAATCTAGTTTAACTACCTATGTAGGTATTTGGCAACACAATGCTGTCTAGGCATAGTTCTCCACCTGCCTCACACTGCCTGTAACTACCCAAAATGCCTCCCGTTTCCATTCTGGCGACCTAAATGCACATTGCACAAAATCTTACATGAAAGAAGCATACGAAAATCATAACATATCATAACCAAAGGAGCTCGTACCACCGCTCAGACATTTGAGGTCTAGCCTTGCGTCGTCTCTGGTTAGTCGTGTCTCTCTAGATTCAAACCTCCTGACTTCTCTGCGCCAGTACCTCCTTCGCTAACATGAATAGCATCGTTAAACTCATTCAATTTCTTTATCAGTCGTGTTACTCGAGGGGTTCATTGGTGGAATATGATTGACAGGTGTCCCATACTTATTAGGAGCATACCTCGACTCGAGAGCGGCCCGCCAGAAATCCAAATCTTCCCCTTTGACGCGCATTCCCCCCGGAAAGAAAATGTCCAGCAGCGAGGCGCCAAGACCATGGTGGAAGATTTCCGCCTCTTTAAGCACTTTCGCAACCCGGTTGTCGCGTATCACGCGTACGAATTTGACGTGGATCCCTAGTGCGCTGGGGCTTCTCACTGTGCTGGCTACGAACAAATTCTGGATGCTGCCAAGGAGCCCAATTCCGAGCAGATCTAACGAATGAGTTAGCACATATAGTAACGACCCAAGGCCCTGGACATGAAAACCTTACACCAAGTATCTTCTTTCAAGCTAGACACGGCGATTAGGAGAATTACCCAGAGAAGGGCAAGCACAGCGTATGTAACTTTTGTAACCCACGAGGCCCTTGTCGTTCGCATACCCCAAGCAAGAACCCTGAGATCGAGACCTATTCTCTCTTTCTTGGCGCCAATAACAACTATGGCGTGCCGACTTCCATCGCCCTGAGTCAGGACAACTGTCGGCCCCCCGTCCTTGGGACATCCCCATTTCTCTCGTCTCCACTGTGGCAGTGAGCCTCCAATAAGCGCTAGAGCATTACCAGAAGCAGTAATAACAAAGGTGGCCCAGGTGTTGCTCAAAATTGAGACCCGCATCGCTATGAGAAGTTGAATGATAATAACCGCTAACCCGGAATACCATGCCCAGTCCAGCGTCGGTACGCCGTGGGAGCGCGGCGGCTTATTATCAACCTCATATATAGTGACTCGAAGAGCCTCCCAATCTTGTTTCGGTGGCTCGGAGCCCTGCCGGTGCAATGATTGAATTCTCGGATTGTGTATGTCTTCTACCGTCTCCGGTGGCACATGGGCTGCCTCGTTCTTCAAGGAGTTGATGAGGCGGTTATCCTCATCTCGAAACAAGCGGCCCAGAACCCAACTCTTTGTTGTTCGACGATGGCCGGTGTCTACGTCCACAACTACTATGCCATCTACGTCGGCGTCCGGCATGAGGCGGCCATCTTTCTAGTGTCAGAAGGGGTGCGCAAAATGTGCTGCATTAACCTATTGCAAAGGAATAATTACCTCTGAAGGCAGCGAATAAAGCGCTTACGGCGTAACCCACCCAGCCGAAAGAGAATACAACAGGGGTAATAGCTCGGCCAGCCAACTGAGCGACGGCTGTCTGTACGATATCCGGACCGAGAAGAAGCAGGATCGAGAGGATTTCGCCAGGGTTCACGAACTATATTGTCAGATTGTCAGACACAGTAGTTGGGTTGGGAATTCCACCGCGATGAAGCAACCTAGGAAGAATGATAGCAAATATAGCCTTATGGGGGCGTTCTAAATATTGAGAAATCAAACCGAAAATAAGCAGGCGGATTTAATCATGAGTTACCTCATAAGTCCAGTAGCCCGAAGGGTAGAAAGGTAATCTCGAACTTTGATAGAACTATTAGTAAAATTACAAATGTCTTAAGATTAACCTTCAATCTAATAGGTACATCCTCGTGATGTGGCTTACAGCATCGTTTTGTACATAGCTATCGTGGCTGAATAGCTTATAGAGAGTAGAAATACTCGGCTGCTAAGAGGTTAGCCCGATCACGAACACGTGATGAAGGGTTTTCGACGTAGCTGAGGTTTCTTTCATAGATTGACTAAATAATAGTTGCCTCACCTTGGGTCCCTATGTATTTGGTGTTGTAACAGGGGATTGCTGATATAGGGCTTAGATCAGTAGTTCAATTTGGCTCATAACACTTTTAGGATATCAAGGGTTCATGATTTCCTTCTTTTCAGTTGGGAAATCCTTACCTTTTGTACACCTTCTAATGTATCCGTTCCTAGGTCCTGGAGCGCTCACCTGACTGACGTGTCAGCCTCCCTCCGATAGGCTCCGAACAACTCGGTTTGTCTCAGTTGGGAGGCTAGGGATGAGGCTTCTAATGGCCTTGTATGGCTTCGCAGCCTACTCCGAAATCCGAGGTCCTACATTGTGACGTATAGCGTGTGACACACTGTGAGATACTCGCTACACAGAAAGCTACTATCGACGCATAAGATAGTGAACTGCGGCTGAGGATATCTGGGTTTCCATGGTCAAATATTTATATAGTAAGTTAGTTGTTGTTATAAATAGGGAGGCTGGAACACTCTACTCCCTTTGTATATTATAGATCCCTTAGATTCCGTAGGTCTTTCTACTGCCAACATTGTAAATTTTTGCAGCAGTCATTCTAGTTATACCCCTTTCCATTGAAAACGAGCGTAAGCAAGGCACAAGAGTAGCAAGCACGCCTAAACATTCATTTCCCTATTCCATTTCTTTACCCTCCCCCTTCTTAACACTCTCTAGCGCTTCACTCACTTCTGTTCTAGTATTCCCCCGAAGAGCCTCAAGGCGCTTCTTCTTAGCTAAGGTATTGGTATAAATGGCAAGACACAACCAGCTATTGTCAAAAAGAACGACCCAGTCCTGATGTTCCAAGTACGGGGAAATCAGTATACAAACTGAATAAAGGACCAAGGACAATTTTATCGTAGGTATAGCTGCAACCCTCAGCGTCCCGCGCACTTGCTCCCATGTACGAGCACCAGCAATGATGGTCATTGCAATTTGGCTGCAGATTTGCTGGATAGGTACGGTCTATGAAGGTCAGTTATCTGAAAGAAAGAAACAAAAAGAGAGAGAGAGAGAGAGAGACTCAATACAGAAGGAGCAAATAAACTCGCACATACGATAATAAAGCTGAGCAAGATCTGTAGTTTTTGAGCCTCAGCATTATTGAAGCCCTGAAAAAGATCGCATAATACGTTAGACAAAGCTTGGCCAATTGAAACTCCGATCCAAGATTCGTAAAATGCCGTTCTAAGGATACGGCGAGTCAAGTAGCTGCCATAAATATTGGCGTCTTTCGCTAGCCACGAAGACATAAATTCTTGAATACCCGCAAATGCGAGCATTTTCACTCTGTTGTCCATCGTCCATGCCCTTCCGGAAGCCAAGAAGTCCATGAGATCCGAAAACTCTATCGGCATTTCGTTTGATGGGTAGCCGGAGCCGCAAGCAGGGTGGTAAGGGCCGGAAACACCCGGATCTGGGAGTGGACCTACTGAGTCACTACGGTTATTTATAGGGCTCACAGAGTTTCCCACAGAGGTAAAGTACATACCAGACTCCAGTGCAAAACATTCTTTAGCATAAATATGGGTGGGCGTCAAATAAATACACCAACAGAGAAGCCAAGCAAGGGGTATTACTTGTATTATAGTCTGCGTAGTAAACGTTGCCATGTCGCCGCAATGAGGAGGTTGAAAAGATTCGCATGAGTGATGAGAAAAATGGAAGATAAAAACCTGGTCCTGGAGTGCTGGAGGGCTCCTATCTGCTCGCGTTTGAAACTGTACTGGAGGGTTGGATTTGGATATTGTATTCCACCTAGCGGAAAGATAAGTGCCTGAACTATTGAGGTTCGTATTATCGCCATCCACGTATTTTAGTAGTGATGAAAGAAAGGTGGGGTTAGGTAGGGAGTAGAGAGATTTTGGGAGAATGACTACGAAGTATTGGATGTTTTATATGGTCAGAGGTTTTCTGACCTGAAGTACGGAGGTAAGGCCAAGGCTTCGCCATAAACCCTGCGCTCATAGTGTCGCGATCAGTGCAGCCTCCATCACCTGCAACCTATTATATAGGGCTATCTAACTCAAGCGGCAAGGTTTGACAGCCCACTCCCCTTCGTACAACGAGATTCTATGGCATGCCTATCCCTTGGATGCTGCTGCGGCTTGGTGGCTTAAAAAGTGGAATAACAGGGCTCCTTGTGTAGCAGTAGTGATAGGCAGGCAGGCCCCGAAACCAACTAATACAGAAATTTGCGTTGAGCTAGTGATAAGTCGGAAAACCGCTACCAGCCCTACAACCACGCAGGGTCGTCCTACGTGTTCGGGCCGCTCCGCCTTGTGAGCTGTAACATACTTTTGCATTTATGACCATCAAGCAATTGCAGTGCTAAACAAGAGTTGAAATCTTCCTACAGCCGCCTTCTTAGAACACTTAATAAGCTACATCGTTAAGGATTCTTCTTCTCTAATATTAGCCCTTCGCGTGTCGTGGACTGTCTATAATGTTCTCCTTTGTCTCGTCCTTCCTATCATTTAGCCATCCCAAAAACCACACTACTACTAGTCACCTACCTGATAAAGCTGAAAGCTTTCTTCTGCATCAACCAGTAAAAGAGAAACACAACATCGAGTAAGTTACTCTCCGCCTCTACTCCGTTAATTAATGTATGACTTATCTATGCGCAGCTTCGTGTTCATTCACGATGCTACTCCAGACTCAGATAGAGCCTGGAGGCGTCGTGATACAAACGAAACATGGCCGGCACATCTTGTTGAAAGCTTCTCATCGGCCCGGATCTTTGTTTATCAATATGACAGATCGTGGGTGAAAAGCTTGGCCGACATAATCGACCCAAACCGCGTACGCGAGGTCACCAGTGATCTGCTAGAGTACTTGGAGGGCAGTGATCATAAATCAAGCGTGCCTCTCGTATTTTTTGCACACGGATTCGGTGGGCTCTTGTACGAACAGGTAAGTAGTCTGCCTCATCTACTGCTAGGCAATCCTCATTCGAAGTGGCGCAGGCTGTCGTTTGGTCCAAAATGTCAGATTCTAGCACCGTACTCCGGAATCGAAAACATACAGCTTTTTTGTTCGGCACCCCGCATTTTGGGGCCGGAATCGCTGAGTGGGCCATGATAGTTGCCAAATCATACGGAATTCATTGTGCTAAGACAGCCCAAGCCCAAGACTGGTCGTCGCTGAAGGACAAGATATCAGAGACAGCAAGCATGCAAAGACAATTCCGAGAAATACTAAAGACGTCTGGTTCCGAGGTCAAGCTAACTGGCTGCTTTCCTACTCTGCGGGAACCCGCGAGCCATCTTGTATGCTGCTATTCTTAATCACCGTTGATGAAGGCCCCTTCTAATGATACCTATGAGACATGAGGCCTAGGCTCAACTATAGCTAACTAAATCTCAGTCACTAGCTTCAGAATGGACCGCTCTGCCCGAGTTCACACCCATCGCCATCAATAGCAGTCATTCATCCATGACAAGACTCAACCCGAGTGATAATTCGTTAAAATCTATCACGATTATTCTCAAATCAGAAGTACTCCAACTAGCTACGAGGCCAACTACGGGCTTTACCGAAACCATGGGTTGTAAATGAATGGTCGCAGAGCTTATATAACGGCATGTATTTCTCGTCTGAGCGTGAACTGCTTAGTACATCTTTAAACTCTTTCTATATTTTGTATAGGCGAACCAAACTCTAGCCCACTACAACCATCAAAAAATTTCCATCAAGTTCAACCAAAAAGCATATTCATAGTAGGGTCGACATGAGGGTTTACAAGAGCGCAGCTCACGTCCTTACTCAGTCTGCTCCTGAGAGCAACCTCTACAGTGATGAAGAGGCTAGCATGGACAGTCCAGACGGCTTCGATGTGAGCGATACCACGGGATTCATTGCTATCCGGGGAATATGACCTAGAAAACACGTTGCGGCGAAGATCTAGCGTGGTGAACCTCTAGCTCGTGATAAGTGGACGACTCCGACTACCTAAGAGTTCCCGCCCCAGTCTCATCAGAGTTACCTCTGCAACACGGACCCCCACAGCCCCAGTCCCAAACATGAAGAGATAGTCACGAGCTTTTTGTATTAATCAGACAGTGGTATACTTAGACGAATGGACAGTATTTAGCATAGTTATTGCCTTCTGAAAATAAAATATCTCGGTTATCACATGAGTAAAAATGGATAACATAAGTTTTGCGCCATGACGAGTATATATTACACCCCCTACCCTTATCCCAAATAGTAGTTTCAGGTAGTGACCATTCTGGTGGAATCGATTTGGTTACTGAGCTCGCAACTGATCTAAGGCTAACCAACGGGCACAGGTTGGAAGCGGCAGACCGTAAAAGTAAAGAATGGAGCTGAATGATATCTATATAAGGAAATTTTAGACGGCCAAGAAATCTTGGAAGCCATCATGACATCGCACCTTACCGAGTTGGTCGCCACTGAGGAGGCCGTGTAGCCGTGTAGGTGTATTTCGAATCAACATTGCCCCAGCTCCAAGGCCAAGGTCACAGTATTATATAGTGCAGGACACCCGCACGGAAAATAGTTGGTGTTATACTCATCATTTCACAAAACGAAAATCTCATTCGCTATAGATAACGTTCCCCGCCCCATCAATATTCTTCTTGGAGTGGGCGTTAATTATAGTAAACCATAGCCTGCATCATGTCACATTTTCTCTGTTGGAGATGTTGCAGGCGAATCAGAACCGCCGGATCTACAGAGTATAACCATGCACGAGTGTTTGCGCACACATAAACCAGAAGGAACTATCAAATGAGCAGCCGCAACATATACGACAATAGACCACCCCTTACAGTAGTATCATAATTCGTACTCGACTCACAGCCCCCAAGGCGTGCAGACACCTTAAGCAAAGATGCACATCGTATTTAGAACCAACCAACGAGAGTAGGCAAAGTAGATGAATAGGCCCCTTGTGCAACAACTGTCAAGAAGAGTGGGGGCACATACAAGGTGACAGTAATGGTGGTTGTATTCAGGATGGTTAAAGGAGAAAAAAAGACCTATAGGGTCTAAAGGATCTATAATATATATATAAACAAAGGAGTAAAATATATTAGCTTTTATTATTTTTAATACTTTTATTTATTTTAGGCCTATATTTAAATAATAGCAAAGTTTATAATATATTAAATATAAATATAAAAAATATATAAAAAAATATAATATATAATTAATTTTTAAGCTTTATAGCTATAATATTAAATTTTAAT
>MU392913.1:0-13288 GCA_022578505.1 Nemania abortiva | reverse complement strand
ATTATTTAAAAAATTTTATTTTAATAATTATAATTATTTTTTTTTTAATATTAAAGCTAAAATATATAAAATTTTTAATAATTAAAATAATAATATTAAAAATAATTATTAAAATAAAAAATAAATATAAAATAATAAATTAAATTTAGTTAAATAAACTAAATTAAAATAAATAAATAAATAAAATTATAAATTTATTTATAAAAAAGCTTATTTATTAAAAACTTTTAAAACAAATTTATTAAAAACTTTTAAAAATTTTTTAAATATTTTTTTAATTTATTTTATTTTTATTAAAATATTTTATAAAAAATTAAAAAAAAAAAAAAATTATTTATAAATTAATTATAAATAATTTAATTAAACAAAAATATATTAATTTAATTATAAATAATTTTAAAAGCGTTATTTTAGCTTAGTTAGCTTAATTAGTTATTAAATCAGTCAAGTATTGTTTTGCTTGTGGGGAACGTTAGGCAAGGTACCCTGCGTAGCCGCAAGGAGTGTTAGAGAGCCCGGTGCGGCTATCTCTTGACCTGGTTCCACTGTCTTTTCTTGATTGAGAGTGATTTGTGCGTTGTGGGGCGTCATGATTCCGGTAACCATATAAGCTCTCTCCCCCATTTCCTATCTCCTTTCGAGCCATCCGCGCACGGTTTTGTTTTGGCAAGCCTTCTGGAAGTACTGGGACGAGTTCGAGAGCTTTCGGGTGGTCATACCATCGGCGATTATTTTAGACATGTCGCTTTTCTTGATCTTTAGGGTCGAGCTAAAGATTGCAGTAATGGCCGTTGAGAAATTCAATCCTTTGGCTCCGATTTTGTCGTACTGAACATTTTCAGCCTCGGCATCCAAGAACGCTGGCTTGGGACCATCCGGAATTTCTTCCGATCGAGACGTGTCTTGATAGCTTTCATTCGGATTCCTGACGTCTGCCACAAGCCGCCCCAAGGCAGCGGCCGATGTCGGAAGGAGTAGAGTCGATATCCATTTGGTGATTTCCGGCATTTGGCTGATGATTTCCCTTAGCTTATGTGCTGATATTTAGGGAGATTGTAGAAGATTGCGACCTACTACTGTATGAGGATAAGAAAGTCCTAGCTATATATTTTGGGTCTAGGAGGCTTATGACAAGAAAACGTTTGAGCTGACGGATAGCTTTTACAACAGTTTCCTACCGCCCATTTTCCGGGGCGATATGTCATTTACCACGAGTTGTGTGGCAAGTTGCACGAGCCTACGGCCGTACAAGGCTTTTTGGCTAATAGTTACTGCAGTTGATGTAGCTTAACCAATCAAAGTCGAATATTCTTACCGGAGGAGCCATAAGACTATCTAGGGTTAGAATTTGTGTCACGGAACTAAACCGAAGAGAGGGCTACACGGGCCTCAGCCTAGTTTATATAAAAAAAAAAGTCAACTCTGGCATCACCAACAGTAGGGACTGTAACAATTTATTTATAATTGCTTTATTAGAGCTGTATGCTTGGTTTTAAGCGGGCATTTAGGACAATTATGCTAAGTATTACTTTAAGGCATATAGCGAAATCACTTTTATAGTACTTTTTTACTTTTAATTAGTGCTTTCTAAGAAGCACTAAGACAAGTGCTAGATATTAAAGGCAAAGGGTTAAGGTGAACTTTAAGCAGGATGTTTTTATAAGGCTATAAGAATTATAAGTATTAAATGGAAATAAAGGAAAAATTAACCTTTATGTTTAAATAACTTTTTAATATATATAACTAACTGTTAAAGTTTTTTTATTTTTATTTTGTTAATATGTATATATTAAAATAAGCCGCGTGTTTACCTTTAAAAGCTTAACCACTGTTAATAGCACTTTTAAAGTAAAAAGGCATAGCTTTTTTAAAAGGAACTAATTAAAACAACTTAAACTAAAAACTATATATATATATTATATAATACTTTATAGCGTTAAACTAAGCTATTATTAAAATAAAAAGCTTTAGTATTATTGTTAATATAACTAGCTGCTATTTTAATATAGTGAAAATTAAAATATAAAGCATTTTAATTTTAGTTTAAGTGTTTTAAAGCTAAAAAAAACATTTAAAAAAGCTAGGTTTTTTTTAGCTTAAATAGCTTAATAAGTTTTTAAGCCTTGTTTAATTGTTTAACTGTTTGCTTTGTTTTAACGTTATATAAGCTTTTTATATTTAGTTATAACAACTATTAACAACTATGTTTATTATTATAATATGTAAGCTATATAGTTTATTTTAATATAAATATGTTATAGTTAATGCTTTAAATAAACTTTAACTAATAAAACTATTATAAAGTTTATTTAAACTAATAAAAAAAGCAACCACTTTTATAAAGTTTTAAAGGTTATTGTTATATATATTTAAGCTACGCTTTCTTTTATACTTAATTATTAGCTATAATACATGTTTAAAAAAGCTACGCTTTTTAATAAAAAAAAGTAAAAAAAGCTTAAACTAGCTACGCGATTTATAAGCTAGCACAAGCCACACTATGTGTGGCTTATAAATGGCTTAATCATTTGCTTTGTCACAATATCACTGCTAGCTTTAATTTTTTTTATAGGTTTACTTATGCTATAATAATTTTTTTCTTAAAAAAGCATATTAAACATGCTAATATAGCTGGCTTATAGCAATATTACGTGAATTTTTTATTATAATTTATTTAATTTGCTAAAGGCTTAGGACTTATTACTAGTGGTATACTTTTGTTTAGTTTAAATTTAGCGTAGGCTTTATTAGTTGATTGTCTTCAAAAAATCAATGCGTTGAACAGGTAAGTTAGCTGTTTTATTTTTGTGATTAGTTCGGCGGCTAATATGTTAGTAAGGTAGTTAGCTCTTGTTTAGCTTCTATGTTCTGTTGGGATAAGAGGTAAACCTTATATAAAAAGCCGATTGACGTTATCCGAAAACCTGCCCCGAAGCTAAAGCCGAGCTCTGGACGGAAATACGTGCTTGGGGTAGCTGTTTATAACATTGCAGTTGCTAGGTACCTCAGAGCCTACTCGGTGCCGTTCTATCATCTCGAGTTATACACCAGTAGGCAATCTAAACATGAATTTAGCAGATCCTCTTCCAATGACCGGCTACAGCCTCCTTGGCTTAACCTGGCGCGCCAAGGTCACACCCGACGAGCAGGCCTTTGCCGCCATGAAGGCCGCCATCGCTAATGGAGCCACCGTCTGGTCCTCCTCCTCCATCTACGGCATGGCACCCGACCCCCCCACCGCCGGCCTCTGGCTCCTCCGTCGCTTCTTCGAGAAGTATCCCGAGGAGGCTGATAAGGTCACTCTGTTTGTACGAGCCTGCTTTGATGCCGCCACATTAACTGCCCAGAACACCCGCGCCGAGGTACGCGCCAGCGCCGCTGAATGCAACGGCATCTTGAGCCCGTTCAAGAAGATTGATGTCTTCGGTCCCGCTCGCATGGATGCCAACGTACCCATCGAAGAGACCATTGGTGCGTTGAGGGAGCTGTGAGCTAACTGACTAAGCCCCTCTCATCATCATGTTTCATCCTAGTGACTAACCAGGGTCTCGTACTACCCGACAGGGTCGAAGAGGGTGCAATCGGTGCTGTCGGATTGTCCGAAGTGCGCGCAGAGACCATCCAGAAGGCCAATGATATTTTTCCTATCAGCGTCGTCGAGATCGAGTTCTCTCTTTGGAGCACTGGGATGTTATCCAATGGGGTAGCCGACGTATGCAAACAGCACAACATTCCTATTTTTGCTTACTCTCCTCTTGGATATGGCTTCTTGGCGGGCCAAATCAAGAAACTCGAGGACATTCCCAAGGGGGATATGCGACACATGTTCCAACGTTTCCACCCCGAGGTAATTAATACATCAACATACAGGTAGTGGTCTCCCTCCCGTGCATTCAGCTAACGCAATGTACGCACAGCATTTTCACAAAAACATCGAACTAGTAGACCAGGTCACGGAAGTCGCCAAAGCCAAAAGTTGCACACCAGCGCAACTTGCGCTCGGATGGATCCGAGCACACTCGAACAGGGGCAACTGCGGCCCGATCATCCCTATTCCCGGTGCAACAGCTGCCACACGCGTCAACGAGAACTGCGCCGTGGTTGAGCTGACAGATGAGGAGATGGCTAAACTGGACGAGATTATCAAGACGCTTCCAGTTTCCGGCTCCAGACAGATCCCTGGCATGGAACATATCCTGTGGACTTAGCCCTTGTCAAGCAAGCAAGCTGGTTAGTCTAGATAGTTAGTGTCGCAAGGGCTTGGGTAAGGGCCTCGAATCTAGGATTCAATTGATCTAATAAATCACGATGGCTTCAAGAGTCCTAATGATCCTACTTCGCAATCCCAAAAAGTCTATGCGGCGCCCTTACAACTTCAACCTTCCGGCGACCTGACCTAGCCCTGGAGGCCTCAGCCCCTATTACTGCCCTCCGGCTTACTACCGGCCCTTGTCTAAAGCCCCGAAATCTCATACGATATTCTGCAGGTCCAAGAGGAAGCTGAAGAAGTTGTGTAGCCGGGCCAGTCCCGATCAGATTAGTATGGGAAGATTAGATCAGATCGGTCCCAGTAGTGTGGGTCGGGTTAGTACGTGTGACAGCTGGATTCTGACGCCGACGTAGTTATCCTAAGAACTAGATTTGCTGTTTTAGTATTGAACTAATCTAACTATCCATCATATTACTACCCATTGAACACCGTGAAAGTGTGCTCGCGTACCTGGAGCATTTGACGGCCGCTCTGTTCTTTAAAATCTTAGAGTTTTGAGGCGATATGTTGTTTACCACATATCAAAAGTTGACCGGGTGCATAACTAGCTCCTATTTTGGCCCGCCTTGTTTTGCACTTGCTTTGAGAGTCTTGCCTTGCAACCTTGATATTAATTTGTTTCTACTACTGCGTGCCTTAGTACCGGACAATATCCTTCCAGATTAGTTTTTTGTTCTTCTTAGCAGTAATGCACGACCGCTGGTGAACGTAACAAAAAGAACGAAGCCTCCAGCCAGTAGCTATCTCTAGACCAACGTAACATGTCTAGAGCACACCATCATATTCCCGCATAAGGAATGTACATAGTTGCTTTTGCTTCGAATAGTGCCGATCCCTGAAAGAATGCTATAAGAAAAGCGAATAAGTGGCAGATTATGATACCCGACAGGGTTCTTGCAGCTGAAGCAAAGACCCGTGGTGAACATTAGCGAGCCTATAGGCTTGTTATAAGTAAATACACTTCGAGGCGAATTGCATGAACGAACTTATCAGCTGCTACATAGCCGCCCTCGACTCGCCGGGCCCTATGCCGCAAACTATTCCGGCGCTAGTAGCTATAACCCATGTGCAGCCCAGAATGTCGATGCTACAGGACTTTGCCTCCTTGAAGAACGAGATCGCCAGAACGGCGGTCACGCTATACTTCTTCACAACACTGCATACGCCATCAACATCTATATCAATTTGCACTTTGGGGTTACAGCACCTCGAAACAGACCAATTGCAGACCTATAACACAAGAGCCTGCCGACGCCACAAGGCAGCAACGGTTCGGAAGTCCAATCATGCTTCCCGGGGCCCACCATCACAGCCCCTGGCCGAGAAAACAGGAACGAATTTGCGCGTAGAAACGCAGAATATGTGGGGAGCCTGAGCTTGCAATATCTGTAAGATACAAACCTGCATGATCATTGATAACATCTTAACACGAACTCAGGTAGCAACCCGAGCCAGTAGGAGCTGTGTTTGTCATACTCCCTCCACCAGATACGGTAAGCTTGCAGAGTCGATACTCGCCTGGCCCACTGATGCCGCCGTTTCCTTCCTTAGGCCTATATTTGTACTTGCCATATTCTATAGAGAGCTTGAGGGTCCATGGAACTTTATTTCGAGTCCACGTGATATTGTTTAGTCTTTTAACGTTGCATCTATAAAGTCACAGCCATACTACTCAGATATACTTACCTCCCCACGTAGGCTAACGTATTTCACTAGGCGTTAGGTAGTAACCATCGTCTGTGTCGGTGCATGACATTGCAGCATCAATTAATAACCACTTATGCAGCCAACCTTCGGGTTGAGGAAATTAGCGAGGCCAATAACGTAATAGGGCCTGCCGCCCCCACAAACGGGGCCGGTATTATATCGTTAACACTCTCTTGTTCAAGTTGACTGTTGTGTACTTGGGCGGCTCAATGAACCAAGGCGCCGACAGACCCGATCCGTGGTAACGTTTTCACCCAAGGTCCACGGGTCATGGTCGCCGATCACTCCAACAAACCAATCATTTTCTTCCATTTACTATGGGGCATGCGGTGTACCAGTGATATGCAATTGGATCCAGACCGGGCTGGCGAATAGCCAAAGGAATGCGAGTGCGTTCAATGGTTTGTTTGGAAACAATCGGGTCTGGACACCAATGGCCACTAAATGCAGCCTCCATCAACGCATCATCACCAATATGTTTGGCGCATGACGCTGGGCACAAATGCATGTTTCTTCCACCAAGGGGCATCGGCGCTTATCACTTGATTGTCCGTACAATACAGAGCTTCCCTTTCCGGCGGCTTAGAGACCTGCACCTGTCACGAGCCTTAGGTACGAACGGCAAATTAAGGGTAGATCATGAATACCTGCTGACGCACGAGGGACCCTAACTACTACTTCTAATTGCTAGATACCTATATACAAATAACCGGTTTGATCTGTACCTCAGGGGTGGGGGTGTGCGGTCGCAGGTAGTCAGGATCGTGACAGCACCTATCTAGTAGGGTTCATCCACCATTGAGGCCCCAAGGCTGCGCGGCAGTAGACAAGAACAAGAACAATATAAATTTCGAAATACCCGCTGTTAAAGCCTCCTTGCTTGTTTTCTTATCGGTATCAGCACCACGGCTACGGTACTCCCAGTTCCGGCTGTATTCTAAGTCAATCATTGTTCCGCATACCACCGCCTCCGCCATGGAACTCTCTCAAAGCTCCCCATTCCGTGGAGCTGTTAAAGAAAAACCCTATCTAACCTTGCGTATCCTCCAAGTCCCACTTGACGTGACTCTTGACACTCTTGACACCGATCTCAAATCCATAACTGTTACGGACACAGACTTACATGAGGCTGTCAACACCTTGAGCCACCTCACGTTAGTACAGATGAATAAAAACAGCGCCTGTGCTACTGCTACTTTCCAGACGTCACTCCCCAAGGACGAATTCGTACAACGACTTCAAGCCGCTATTCAAAAAGATTATCAGTTTGATTGCAACTTTTACGATATCACACCGCTCTACGACCACCAAACAGATGCAAATACAGAGTAAGCATATAGTTTACATTGGGTCCAATTATTGCAGAGGATGCTAATGCAACTTTTTGCAACGTAGCCTGGTTGCCGTGTCCGGGCTCGGAGGCCATGGCTTCGGCTCCTGGAAGGACCCCACGAGTGATATGATGTGGCTCAGAGACAACCTACCCAAGGACATACCCCATCAGCGGGTCATAATATATGGCCATGATACACATCTTCAGGGATCAGATTCGAAACAGTCGATAGAAGAACTTGGTGTTGGATTGATGGAAAGTATTACCAGGTATAGAAATGACACCGAGGTATGTAATCAGGCCTGTAGAACGCTGAGTCAGTTACTTATAGTAAGAAAGACCAGTCAACGGCCAATCATATTTATCGGCCACAGTTTAGGTGGACTTATCATTAAAGAGGTAAGGCTAAAAGCTGATCATAGGGATCGACTTTCAGACTAACTATTCCTATTAGGCACTTCTTTTCTCTCGCAACTCACGAATAGGCACTTCCAATATCCACAAGGCTTGCCATGGAATGCTTTTCTTCGGAGTTCCTAACCACGGCTTGCGGTACGACCAACTCTCGACCATTGTCCAGGGGCAGCCAAATAAGGCGCTAGTGGAAAGTTTACTTGTCGACAGTGACTCCGAGCCGTCAGATTATTTAAAAAGAATCTCGAATCAATTTTCGACAGACTTCGAGGGCAAATACTCGATTATCAGTTTCTATGAGCGCAAACATACTCCGACTGTGGAGGTAAGTCAGTAATCTTGTATTATAAAAGAGAATACCCCTATTAATACGTATTTATTACAGGTCCAAGATGGAACTCTGAGGAAAACTGGCAAGCCTTCGTTACTAGTAACAAAAGAATCCGCCACGAAGATAGGTGTTGTACCCGCGGGAAGAGAAGATAATATCCCTTTCAACACGGATCACTCAGGGCTTGTAAAATATAGGAAAGGTAATAGCCGCGACTATGATACGGTTAGATCCCGGCTAGAAAGGGTCATCGATGACGCAACAACGAAAATTTCTAGACAAAGTACGTCGCTCGTGTAGTTAGGCTTATGCATTTACTTCGATATAATATATTACTAACTCCAACAAAGGCCTTTACCAGCCAGCGTCTAAGCCCACACTCGATTGCTTGAAATCTCTTGCATTTACGACAATGGACAGCCGCCAACATACCATTAGCACTGCTCTCGAGGGAACATGTACATGGTTGCGCGGACATGAATCCTTTAAAAGATGGGCTTCTAGACATCAAGCTTTGCTCTGGATCAAAGGTAACCCTGGATCTGGCAAGTCCACGTTACTCAAGTATGCGCTATCGCTAGAAGAGGCCAGTCAGACCTCTAAAAGCAAAGATTTGATCATGTCTTTCTTTTTCCATGGGCGCGGGGATGAACTGCAGAGAACCCGACTGGGTTTCTACAGATCTTTACTATACCAATTAGTCAAAAAGTGCCCAGGAGAGCTATCCGACTTCATCCGCACATTTATAGACAAGGAGACAAATCTTGGTCCCTCGGGTACGAGTTGGCTTTGGCATGAGGGTGAGCTCCGAGGATTCCTTAAGGCATCCCTACCAAAAGTCCTGAGGAGATTTTCGATAACTCTTTTCGTGGACGCGGTTGACGAGGTCGGTGAAACTACGGCTGTTGAGCTAGTCGAAGAGTTCAAGGGGCTAGTGGAGAGCCCCTCCCAGAGTCATTTTCGTTTCAGAATCTGTTTTTCGTGCCGTCACTACCCTATATTAGAGACCGATCATGATGACGGGTCGGTCGTAATAGTTGAGAAAGTGAATCAAGACGACATCAAGAAATACGTTGAGAGCAGATTACATGGGCGGTCACGGGGGCAAGATTATGCCTCTTCAATACTCAGTCGCGCGGCGGGCATCTTTCTATGGGCACAGCTCGTGGTGCAACAGGTCCTGGATCTGCAACGTAACGGGAACGAACCTCGTGTGATTCACGAGACGATCAAAAATATACCTCACAGCCTCGACGAGCTGTATCAAAGGCTTATTGAAAGTGTTAGAGTTGCAAAGATTGAAGAACGTTGGGCAACACTAAGGTTGATACAATGGATCTGCTTCGCTAAAAGACCATTGCGGGCAAATGAACTGCAATGGGCTATGGCCGTCAAGCCTGACCGTCAATATGAAACATTGCAAGACTGTCGACAGGATTTCATAAGCGATGACAATATCGTCATAAGGGTCAACGCGTTGAGTTGCGGCCTTGCTAAAGTTGATGAAGGGGATCGAACAGTCCAGTTCACCCATCAGTCAGTGAAGGACTTTTTTATTGAGAAGGGCCTCGCTATCATCGTGAGAAGCCTGAATCTACCGGAGAAAGACGTATCGTTAGAAGCGAACTGTTACCTGGCTCAGTCTTGCCTACAATACATTGCAATGGGGGATTTCGATGGCAGACTACGAGGTTGGGAAGGGTCAGATCTTTGGAAACAATTTCCCCTACTTCGATATGCTATCAAATTCTGGATCCTCCATGCACAGGATGCAGACGGCGTTACACTTGCTGGTTATCTTCTGAGTCTCTTCGAGAGAGTGAATAAACCACAACTTGTCGACCGATGGGTAGATTTGGGCCGCAAAATAAACTATAGAATTTATGAGGCTGAAGGACTTGAAGGTGGCATTTCATTACATGTGGCGGCAAGGTATGGCCTCACAAATACCGCATCATTCTTCGTGGACGATCGCAGAATGAAAGGGAAGACCATTGATCCGGCGGATGATTTATGTCAAACGCCACTATTTATAGCAGCAAATTCTGGACACACGCCCATCGTCCAGCTTTTACTCGAGTCAGGGGCGGACGTAAACCTGCAGAATGAAAAAGGAGAAACGCCACTATTCGTATCGGCAAAGAATGGGTACGAACCTATTGTCAGGCTCCTACTCGAAACGGAGGGAGTAGATGCAGATCTAAAAGATAACGAGCACAGGACACCGCTATGGGAGGCGGCGAGGCTTGGGTGTGAACCTGTCCTCAGGTTCTTAATCCAAAAGGACGGAGTAGATGCAGATTCGAGGAATATCGAGGGCAGGACTCCGCTATGGATGGCAGCATTTTTTGGGTATGAGTCTATTGTCAGGCTTTTACTCGAAGCAGACGGAGTGGATGCAGATTCACAAGATGACAGGGGCAGGACACCGCTATGGGCGGCAGCAACTTGGGGGCATGAGCCTATTGTCAGGCTTTTACTCGAAACGGGTGGGGTAAATGCAGACCCAACAAGCGACTACGAGGGCAAGACGGCACTACGGGCAGCAGCAGAGTTTGGGCATGATGCCATTGTCGAGGTTTTGCTTGAGGCAGGTGCTGAGGTCAACTCCCGAGACGGATTCGGCCAAACACCACTATGGATAGCAGCGGACAAAGGGCACAAAGCCATTTGCCGGCTTCTGGTTGACGCTGGGGCGGACGTCAACGCTAAAGATCGTTGCCATCATAGGACACCACTCTTTCAAGCGATAATCAACGGGAACGAAGCTATAGTCCGGATGTTACTTGAAGCCAAGGCGGACGTCCACTGTCGAGATTCTCATGGTTCGACACCACTCCATGTAGCACAGGACCATGTGCGCCGAGTTATTGCCCGGGTTTTATGCGAGTATGGGGCGGACCGCCTGACACTCATGCTCCGCCCAACACTCCCTGGGCACCACCCAACACCTAGGAACAACACCTAGAATGTGTGTGGTCTATTACTGCCTTGGCTTCACTAGAGCTCACCAAAGTAGAGTTTAGTAGCCCAGCCCGAGGCCGGGAGCCCGAGCGCCCTGGCGGAGTCTTTAAAGCTCGTGCATGATAATATGAGCTCAATTTATATTGTAGTTAGAGCTTGGATAGAGAATTAAGCGAGTTTTTTCTCATCGATTGTGTTTTGTTGAATTCGGTTATACTACTCCTATTATCGCTAAAAGTTTTCTGGAACTGGCGTCCTACAGACGTGTATCGAACACGCTGACACGGGTCGTTCGTAGTAGCATCGAGAGAACTCAGATAATTTGCGTAATTTGCCGGCGGGCTTCGACTCGTCAATATTTTCGTATGTTCGTCTGGCTTAAATCTGGCGTAGGCTCTAGTCTATCGTCCATAGAGTAGCAATGCGTCGAAAAGCAAAGTCAGCTTCCGCCTGACTGGTCTGGCGGCGAGAAGCGAAAATTCATGTCCGGCAGTATCAAAACTGGGAGCACGAACAAGCCGGATGGCACTTTGCGTCGATACAGCATCATTGGCTAGTTTTTGTTAACTTCTGTATGTTTTAGCTATGCCCTAGGTCCTACTTTTTCTTCTATCTTACTTAGGCAGGCTGGCCGCTTCGGGACCTCATAATATGGTATGTATATACGCCCTTCAAAACCGGGCTGCTACATTTCAGGCTATCAATCTTAAAGTTTGGTCTAATATTTGAGTTCGGCCGACATGATGTGATGTGATGAGACGGGATGGGACGGGACGATCCCGCATCCCAGTGCTTGGTACATCATTCAACACATCTTAAAGTTATGATGCTTGGGTCTGATTTTAATAGTACTTTTTACATTCCGACTATTGCTGTAGACTTATGCACGTAGGACTTCAAACGTGCCGGGTTCTGGTGGGGTAAATGAATTGTATAAGGGCTTAGAATTGTTTTCGTGGAGGCCATTTCGCCTCCTTCGAGCTGCAGCGCAATCAAGCACAAACGGAAGAGCGAAATGTCACTCACGCAGCCTCATCCCTGCCTAACCTTATGCTTGGCAGGCGATGTGTCACGTGCTATAGTGGATCCACCAGTACTACATAGGTAGATATAGTGTTCCTAGAACTTTTATTAAACTTATAGAATATATTAATAAATTATATATTATATTAATAGCTTTTATAATTTAGTAGCTAAATAATTGTTTAATTAATATAATTGCTTATTTTTTTTAATTTATTAAAATTATTAAATTTTTAGTTTAAAAGTATTAAAATAATATTAAAAAATATTTAATTTTATATTTAAAAAGCTATTATAATTATTATTTATTAATTTTTTTATTATTAATTATTTATTTTTTATTTATTATTATTAATAATATAGCTTATTTTTTATTTTTATTAATTTTTTAATTATTATTAAATAGTTTATATATTTTTTATAAAAAGTTAAAGCTTTATAGCTTAAATAATATACTATTTATTATTTAGTTTAAAAAATAAAAAAAAAAATATTATAAAATATATTAATAATATTTTATTAAATATTTGCTAGTATGCTTAATAGCTAATTTTTAAAAATTTATTTATATAGCTTTAGCTAGTTTTTAAAACTTTACTAAAGCTTAAGCTTGCTAGCTTATAGCTTATAATATTAGTTTTTTTTTTTTTTTTTAAAAAAAATACTAATTTATTTTTATATAAGCTTTAATAAGCATATTTTTTAGTTTTAAATAGCAGTTTAATTAGTATATTATTTTAAAATTATTAATTTTTTTTAAATTTTAGCGCTTTTTTTTTGCTTATTTTTTTTATTTTTTAATATTAATTATTTAATAAAATAATACTATTAATTTTTATTATTTTAAAAATATTTATATAAAAATAAATATATATTTATTAATTTTTTTTTTTTTTTTTGTTTTATAGCTAACTTTATAAATTTTTTATTTTATTTTTAATAATTTTTATATTATATATAAATATATTTATTATAATATATTATATATATAATATAAATTATTAAAACTTTTTTTTTTATTTTAAAATAATTATTTAAATAAATATTATTTTATATTAAATAGCTATTAATTTATTTTAAAATAGCTTTTTTTAGCTTTTTTTTTTTTTATTATTTATATTTTTTTTATTTTTTTTTTATATTTTTATTAGCTTTTTAATTATATTAAATAAAAAAATTATTAAAATAAACTTTTTTAAATTAATTTTTAATATTAAGCTATTTTTTTTATATTTTTTAAATTTTT
>MU392912.1:0-13360 GCA_022578505.1 Nemania abortiva | reverse complement strand
AAAAAATAAAATTTTTAAAATTTTATTTAAAAATAATATTATTATATAATTAATAAAAAAATTTATAAAAAAAAAATTTAATAAAAAAAAAATTTTTATAAAAATTTAAGCTTATTAAATAAAAAAAAAAAAAAAAAAAAAAAAAAATAAAAATATTATTAATATTATAAATTATATATTAAAACTATTAAAACTATTTTTAATAACTTTTTTATTAAAAAAATAATAATATTAATAATTATAAATAATTATAATATTTAAAAAATTAATATTAATTTTATTAATTAATTAAAATTATATAATAATTAAAATTATTAAATTTAAAAAAACTATAAATAATATTTATTTTTTTAATTTTTTTTTAAAATAGTTTTAATTAATATTTTTTTATTTTAAAAATATTATTTATAAAACTTTTTAAATTAAAAATAATATAAAAATTAAATTATTTAAAAAAAAAGCTGTTTTAAAAGTGATATGGTCAGGTAAAAGGGGTGCCTTTGCAGGGGGTTATACTTTTAGTGCTACTTTAGTAAATAAAATAAAAATAGGTAGCCTAAAGCTTTTGCTGCAAGCAGAAGCTTTAGCTTTCTTTTTTTTTTTAGATTATTATATTTATTACTTAATATAAAAATATTACTTTTAAACTATTGTTTTAAATAATATAATAAGTTTTATAATTATTTAAACTTTAAAACTTTAGTTTTTGTTTGTTTTATTTTTTATTTTTTTTTTTATGCCGGTAGAACTATTGTTAGTACTTCTGATTACAAAAAATTGTTGCTAGTTATTTTATAACTTTTAGCAATAAAACAAAATATATTATTAAATAATATTAAAGATAAAAAATCAACCGTTTAGTAACTTTTAATTTAAGTTTAATATATTATTATTTTAATTAAAACTTTGTTTTTAATAAACTATAAACTATTTTATAACTTTTTATAAAAAAAAAAAACAATTTTTAAGTTAAAAAAATCTAACAAACTATTTTATAATATTTAAAAAATTATTACTTATTAAGTAATTAATTTAATAGACTTTTTTTAATTATTTTGCTATTAAAATATTAATTATTTATAAATTTTAATATTTATAAACATTTTATTAAAATTAACTTTATATTACTATTATTTTTAAAAATTTATAGATTTATTTATTAATAATAAATATTTATATTTTTAGTATATATTTAAAATAGCTATAACTATTTAATATATTAATTATATTTAATTTAAATTAATACTATAGTAATATATTATTGTTTTATAACTTTAACTACTTTTATATTTAATAAAAAATATTATTTTGTTTTAAAACTTAGCAAAAATTTAAATTAGTACTTTATTTTGTTAAAACTAAACTATTTTATAACTTTTTAATATTTAATATAACTTTAATTTGTTATATTATATTTAATTTATATTAATATTTATTACTTTTATAAAAGTTTATATAACAAAATTATAAAAAAGTGTAACTTTATTTATAAAACAACTAATAAATAAGCGGTATATAGGTATATAGACCTATTTATATATTAAAAACGTTTGTTTACAAAATTTTATATGTTTATTTATTAAAATTTTATATGTTTGCTTATAAATTTTATATATATTTATTTATATATTTTATATTTATATATTTTATATATAAAATAAAACTTTATTTAAAATACTTATTATATTTTATATTTTATATTTAATATTTTTTTTATATTTATATTTTTATATTTTATTTTAATATAACATAATAGCTAAGTTATTATTTTAACCTTTTTAATAAATTTTTAATTATAGAATTCTAAAAGCTAGCAAGCATTAAAAATTTTATTTTTAATTTAATTAAAGCTAATAAGCTGCTAGTAACTATAGCGTTTAATTTAAGATTAAATAAGCTAAAATTTTTATTTTTAATTAAATAACCTTTATAGTTCTTTAAAATGTTATAAAAATTATAAAAAAAGCAATTTTTATTATTTGAATTATTATAAGCAAAATTATTTTTTATATGGATAACATAAAAATTTTATATTATAAATGTTTTTTTATTACTAGTTTTTAGTTAAAACTTATTAAAACTTTTAATATTAAAAAAGCTAAATAATAATATTATATTTTAAAAATAAGTTTATAATAAGTTTAAATAAAAAAAAAGTTAAGCTAAAGTAATAAACAAAAATTTTATATATTTTTAAAAATATATAGCTATTTAGCAAAAAGCTAAAAAGTTAAAAAATTAACTTACTAATATATAAAATTGTTTAAATAATATATAAAAAACTATAAAGTTAATATTTTATAATATAAACTGGCAAACTAATATAATAAATATAGTTTTAAAAAAAATAAATAAAATATTAATAAAATTTTTTGCTTTTATATTATTAATAAATGCTTAATTGCTAGCTATTTTTATAATAAATGTTAATTATTTTAAAGCTAATATGTTTTTTAATATATTATTAAAATATTTAGGTTTATAACTTGTTTTATAAAATTAATATATAAAAAATAGATTTTATAATACTTGTTTGCTAAGTAAGCGTCCGGCTATAATAAATTTTAACTATAACTTAGTTAATAGTTTACTTTTTAAACTAGCTGCTTTTATAGCAAAAAAATTAGCTAGTAACTTTTATTAAAATATTAAAAAATTAAATTATATAAATATATAATATAAAAAATATGTTATACTTTTTAATTTATTTAAACTTTTTAAACTAATAGCTAGGTTTTACTTTTTAGCGCTTAAAAAAACAATAAATCTTTAATTTTTATTATTATATATAGCAGTATTAAAACCTGTTTTTAGTTTAGCTTTAGCTATTAGATTTAATAATATTATTTAATTTATAACTAAGCAATTTTTAATATATTTTAGTTTTTTAGTAAACAATTTTATTAATAGTTTATTATTATTAAATATAAATAAACCGTTTTATTATTTAATATTATATTAATGGTTAAACTAGGTAAAAAGGCAGGTATATTTAGCAGCTTAATATATATTTTTTATAAAATAATATGTTTTGCTTCTAATAAACTAACAAACATATTTATTAAACTTTTTTATAAATTAGTATATAAAGGATTAATTAATAAACTAAACATTTAATAATTTAAACTTTAATTTTAATAATAGTAATAATAATAGTTATAATAAGTATAATTATAAAAACCTTTAAAATTAATAAAAGTTTTAATATAATATTACTTTTAAAAAATTTATTAGTAATATTACTATTAGTAGTAGTTATTTTAAAAATATATATTAAATTAAAAAAATAAATGTTAAATAGTTTAATTCTAATAAAAAAGATTATAACAATATAAGCATTATAACAAAGAAAAATAAAACTATTTTTATAAACATTTTTTGTTTTATTGAATAAATTAATTTATTTTTTAAAAATAAAAAAATAAAATAATTAATAGCTAAGCAAATTTTGGCTATATTTTAAACTTTATTAAGTAGCCTAGCTTTTATATAATAGAATAATAAATTAATATTTAAATATAAATAAAAACTTTATAAATAAAAGCTAATACTAATTTTTAAAAAAATAATTTTATAATTTTTTATATAGCTTATAATTGCTACTAAAAAGTTTAATACTATTAAGCTAAAGCTAAAAAATATAGCTTGTAGTAATACTGCTATAACTATATTTATTTAGAAAAAACTAAAATATACTAAAGCTATAAATATTTTAAATAAAAATAATAATAATTAGTATAGTATTATAATTGTGGTATAAATAATTATAAATTTTAGTATTAAGTTATATTTAAAAGCGCTAAAAATGAATAAAAATTTAACTAATTATATAATTAAAGTTGCTAAATTTAAACCTATTTTTTTAGCAGCGGCTTATAACTAGTATTTAAAATTAATAAATAATTATAAATATAAAAGTCAATTTAAATTTAAACTATATAACTATAAAAACTGTAATAAAACTAAAAAAAGCAATATATTTTTATAGAAAAAAAAGGGCCAAAAGCAAAAGTTAAATTAAAATTAACAAAAAACTAAATATAATAAGTTTAAACAAAAGTAAGCTAATATAGCAAAAAAAAATTTTAAAGCTTTAGCTTTTTTTAAATATAAAAAAAAGTCTAATAATAAATTATTAGTGTTTATTATTATAAATTATAATAAAATATATAAATTTTATAACTAAATATTTAATTTATTAAAAAAGTATTATAAATATATATATATATATAATAAGCAGCTATTAAAACAAATTATTAAAATTTTTATAGCTAATTTTAAATGCTATATATATAAATATTATAAACTAATATGCTAATTTTAAAACAAGTTATTTTATTATTTAAAGCAGTATGTTTTATAAAAAGTTAAAAAAAATAATACTTTAGAAATACCTTTAATAAATAATATATTTATAATATAAAAAAATAATTTTTTTAAAGTTATTACTTTTTAATTAAAAAAAGCTTTTTTAAAGTTGTTTAAAAATAATAATAATAAGTTTATTAATAACAAATTTTTTTATTTTAAAGTTTTAATTTGTATAAGTTCTAATAGCTTAAACCAAATAGTATGTTTTAATATTAGCTATAGTTAAAGTTTTATTATATAATAATTATTTAAAAAATTGTTATATATAATTAAAAATAAAAAGATATAAATTAAAAAAATCGGCAAAAGATATGTTTATTATAAATAAAGAGCTATGTTTATATTATATATTTTAAAAAAAAATAATTATAAATTTTTAAAACTAATAAAAGTTATTAAGTTAGCTTAAGTATTAAAAAAAAATATAAACTTTTTATTTTTTTTAAGGACTAGTTTTTTTAAACTATATAGCATGCTTATTAATTTTAAAAATAATAAAATTAGTTTTATAAAAATAAACAAGTATTATATACTTTTTAAAGTATATTTATATATTTATTTATGTTTAAAAAAAGTTATAATAATATAAAAAGTAGTACTACTACCTAGAAGCATAGTCTAAGTACCTATGACTTATAAGCTTTTATTTAGTAATTATGTTTTTTTGTTTAAACTATTATATAAAAACAAGATAGCTATATTTATAAAGTTGACTATTTTATACTTTATAGTAATATTAAATTTATTTTTAAAGCTAAAAATTATATTTAAAAATATATGTATTAGTACTATTTAAAAATATATTAATATTAACTTTATTTTAATATTTTAAAAAAATGTTATAAAAGCTATTATAGTAGTAGCTAAAATGATTGTATTTAGTGCGAATATTAGCGCTAAAACTGCTAGTATTAGATTTTAAAAAATTAGTTTTAATAATACTAATATATAAATAATTAAAAATATAATATTATTTAATACTTTTTATATAAAATAAAAATTTTATATAACCTTTATGTTAAAAATAATTGCTATAAATATATATTTTAAGCTAAATATTATAGATTTTTTTAAAAATATTACTAATTTAATTAATATTTTTAAGTTTTATAACGCTTTTATAAAAAATATATTTTTAATAAATATTATATATAATATAATTGAATTGGTTTTAATTTAAACTTTTATTATTTAAGTTTTTATTTTTTAATAGGTTTTTATAGTATAGCTTACTATAAAAGTTTAAAAAAAGAACGGTTTAAAAGTAGCTAAGCTTAATTTAAACAAACTTTAACTTAAGATTTAAAAAGTTATATTAATATTAAAAATTAAAAAAGCTATAAAAAAAAACAAAATTGTTATATTTAATAGTTAATTAATTTATACTAAAGAAAATTTGCTTGCTAAAAAAATTTTAAAACTATTAAAAAAAATTTTTAAAATATAAATAAATTAAAATATTATTAATATTTTAAAAAAAAAATAAATAAAAATTTTATTAGTAAATAATTAGCAAAAAATTAAGCTTAATAATAAATTTTATTTTTTAAATATTAAGGATTAAAAAGCTATAAATATAATATTTAATAAGTTATATAATTAAAAAAAAATAAAATAAATAAACGGTTTATTACTATTTGTATATTTTATATTTATAGTTTAGCTTTAAAAAAAAAGTTTGTTTTATTTTAAGCTAATAATTAATTTATAAGTTTTAAATTAAATAATAGTTTTTAATAATTATTTTTTTTTGTTACAATTTAATATAATTAGTTTTATTTGTAAAAAATAATACTTTTTAGTTATTAATACTATGTTATTTTTTTATTAATTTAATATATATTTAAAATATTAAAATTGCTTTATAATTATTAGTTTATAAAAATTAAAAAAGTTTATAGTTATTTTAATAAAATTTTATAATATTTTAATATATATTTAAAAGTTTATAAACAAGTTAATAAAAATATATAGCTATTTTTATTATATATTTATTAATAATATTATTATTTTTTTTAATATTTAAAAAAAGTATATTATTTATTTATAAACTATTTTTAAGCTTTTTTATAAAAAGCGGATATTTTTGTTATTTAAAAAGTTTTTTTTTAGCTATTTTTTAATTAAATTATTAAAATTTTAAATAAATATGTTTGGTTTATTTATAACTAAAAAAAAACTAGCTATGTTTTATAACTTTGCTTTTTTTAGTATGCTTAAAGCTTTTAAGCAGTATTTAAGTAGCAATAAATTTTTATATATTTTGCTTTTTTATTATATATAGTGTTTAAAGCTTTTATAACGCTATAAAACTTAGTTATTAAATAATAATTAAAAATTAAAAAAAATTAAAAACAAAAACTTTAATAAACGCTAAATATACTGCAAAAATATAATATTTAAACTTATAAAAACTAAAAAAAAGTTTTTTAAAGCTGTTTAAAAGCTTATTTATAATTATATTATATTATATTATTATAACTTTAGTAAAACTTTGTTTTTATAAATAAATAGGTTTTTAAAAAAAAACTTTAGCGCTATATTGTTTTATTTAAAAAATAAATATAATTAAGAGCTTGGATTTATAATTTTTAATATTTAAGTTTTTTTTATTATATTTTTTAATTATTTAATATTTTAGCTTAAAATAAAATATAGTTTTTTTAAATTAAAAGTAATATATATAGTATAATTTTATAAAAAGCTTTATATTATTATTAAAATATTTTAAAAACTAGTAGTTATTTTAATAAATTATTTAGTAATAAAAAAAATATTAAATTAAATAAATTTTAATATTTTATTTATAAATTAAGCTAATAAATAATTAATAAATATTTTTATTTATTTATTTTAATATAGTTTATAAGTATATTATTTATTTAATAGGCTAAATTTTATTTTTAATATATTAAACTAATTAAAAGTAATTATAAATAAGTTTAATAAAAATAAAAAAATTAAATATTTAAATAAAAAACTAGTTTTTAATTATATATAATTAATAGCAATATATAAAGCTGTTATAAATAATATTTTTTAAAATAAATTTTATAAAAGTTATATTAAAAATTTTAAATATAATTATATTTTATAAAGCTTTTAAAACAATAATAAAAACGTTAAAAATTTTTTTAAGCTAAATATTTTTTTATAATTATTAATAGTTTAATTTATAATATAAATTGCAAAAAAATATATAAGCTTTATATGCCTAAAAATTAGGTTATTAAAATTTTAAATATAGCTTATAATAATAAGCACTATTTTAAAAAATAACATATATTAAAAAAATTAAGCTTTTATTTTATTATATTAAAAACAAAAAAGGTTTAAAAATATTTAAACTTTTATAATAGATATAAAACTTATAATATAAATAAAAAAAAACTTTATAAAAATTATTAGCCTATTTAACCTAAAGATATTAAACTTATAAAAACTATTGTTATAAATTTTATAGTTAGTTTATTTAAAATTGCTATTATTAATACTTTTTAGTAGTTAAAAAGTTTTAAAATTTATAATTTTTTACTAACTATTATTTATATTACGTTTAAGTAAACATTACTAATTTTTAGCAACAAAAAATATATAGCTAAAAATTAAAATATTATTTTAATAAAACAGTTATTATTATACGATTAAAAAGTTTTATTAAAAATTATTTTTAACTAAAATTAAAAGTTTATTTTAAAATTTTAAAAAAAAATATAAAAAATATTTAAAATATAATTATTAATAATAATAGCTTATTACTTTTAAAAAAATAAATTGTTTAAATATAAAAATTAAACTATAAAAATTATAATTTAGCATTATATGTTTATATATTTTAAACGTAGCTAAATAAACTTAATTTTAGCTTTATAATAAAATTTTAATAATATTTATTTAAAACTTATTTAATTATTGCTTTATAAATAGTTGTTTAAATTTAGAATTTTTAGTTTAAATAATATTTTAATTTAAATTAATATAACTAATTATAAAAAAATATATTTTTTATAAAATTATTTATATAAAAATGCTAAATTAGCTATAAATTTTATAGCTATTAAAAATAAAAAATATTATAATATAAAATATAAACTTATAAAATTTAATATAAAAAACAAAATATATTTATAATTATATATAAGCTATTATTTTTTAAATAATTTATTTAAAAAGTATTTTTAGCAGTATATAAAACTTTAAAAAATTAAAAAATATATAAGTTGTTTAATATATAAAATTAATTTATTAAATATTTTTAAAGTTTATTTAGTTATTTTTATTATTTATTTATTTTTTAAACATAATAAAAAAAATTTATTTTATTAAATAGTTTTTATATTAAGTTTTATTTTAAATAATTAATTTAATTTTAAAAAAAAAAGTAAGTTTTTTAAAATAAAAATTATATTAAAGTATAAATTTAACTAAAAAAAGAATAAATTTAAATATTTAATTAAATAAAAAAGCTATAGTTATAAAAATAATTAGTAAAAATTTAAATAGCAATTATGTAGCTTAAAAAAATTAATTGTTAAATATTAAAATTGTTAGAGCAATCGACTTATAGTAAAAAATAAAAACAAAAATAAAACTTAAAAAATTTTTATAAAGTAACCTTAGGATTAGCTTTATAAAATTAAAATAGTTGCAAAATAATTAAAATTAAAAAGGTTTATTTTATATATATTAATAGTATATTATTAAGGTTAACAATGTTTTTTTTTGTGCTTTAGTACTTAATATAGTTAGATAAAAAGGGTGCCTTTATAAAGGGTTATACCTTTAGTGCTACTTTAGTAAATAAAATAAAAATAGGTAGTTTAAAGCTTTTGCTGCAAGCAAAAGCTTTAGTTTTTTTTTTTTTTTTAAATTATTATACTTATTATTTAATATAAAAATACTACTTTTAAACTACTGTTTTAAAAAGCTTTTTTTAAATAATATAGCTATTATTTAAAAATTAATATAAAAAGTTATTTTAGTTTAAATTTTTTTAAAACTAAGCTTTTTAATTATTAATTAATTAAAAAAAACAAAAAAAACAACTATAAAGCTTATAAAAGCTTTATATTAAACAATTAAAAATATATTATTTT
Source organism: Nemania abortiva (assembly GCA_022578505.1). Classification (NCBI taxonomy): domain Eukaryota; kingdom Fungi; phylum Ascomycota; class Sordariomycetes; order Xylariales; family Xylariaceae; genus Nemania; species Nemania abortiva. The sequence goes on along the minus strand of MU392912.1, from coordinate 3,893 downwards.
AAATAAAATAAACAAAAATATAAATATTAAAAAAAAGTTTATTATAAAATATAGTTATAAAAAATATAATATATTATTATATAATAATAATTTTTATAATAATTTTTAACATAAGCAAAATTAAATAAAAATTAGTATATTTTAAAAACTAAAGCTATGCTATAATTTATGTAAGCTATAGGATAAGCAACCTAATATAGCTAGAAGTTTTTTGGTTTATTTTTATATAGTTATATTATTAGGTTTTTAAGTATTAAAATAAGCAGCTTATAGCTTGCTTTTTTTTTGTTTTATATAATAATTTTTTTTTTTTAATATATTTAATTTTAATATATAACGTTTTTAATATAACTATAATTTTTATATTAAAAAAGTTATTAAATTTAATAAACTTAAAATATTATATATTAGTTTTAATATTTTATTTATTATTAATTTTTATTTTAATAAAAAATAAAAAGCTTTTTATTAATAATATATATAAGCTTTTATAAAAAAAAATTATATTAATATTTTTAAAATTATTAATTAAAATAATATTAATATATTATTTTTTTATAGTAATAATAGCTTTTTAATTTTAATATTTATTATTTTAATTATTAATTATAATTAAAACTTATAATATAACTATTATATAGCAATATTTTATTTTTAATTTTTTAATTTTATTAGCTATATTTTTATTTATAATAAAAATTGTAGCAAAATTTATATTTATATTATTTTTTAAAATCTGGTTTTTTTATTATTTAAGTATAAAAAATATTAATAAAATAGATTTTAGGATTAATAATAACTTTAGTTTTTTTTTTTAAGTTTAATAACTAAGTTAAGCTTTTTAAGTTTAGCAGTATAATATTATTAAGCAAGGATAAAACTGCTATATTTAAAGAATTTATAAACTAGTGTTTTTTTTTTATATAAAAATAATAATTTTAAAGGATTAAAATTAATAGTTATATATAAAAAATGTTTTGTTATAATATAAAATTTATAAAATAACAGCTAAAATAATAATTAAAAAAAAACAAAATAATATAAATATAAGTAATTAAAAAAAAAAATAATTATATTTGTTTAAATATAATATAAACTTTTTAATTATTATATTTTAAAGTATAAAGCGGTAGTTTGTTATTAAAGTTTATAATAACTTTTTAGCTTTATATAATTTAAAAGTAATTATAAAAAGGTATATAATAGCTGTTTAATTTATAATTTTAAGAAGTTTGTAAAAATTTAAAGCTATTAAAGTTTGGGCTAAGTTATATTTTATGTTTTAAAAAATTAGAATTGCTTTTTTAAATAAAAGTTAAAGCTTTATTTTTATTATTATTATTTAATAACTAACTTTTTTAATGTTTAATTTATAATATAAGTTTAAATTTATAGCTTTGTTTGTTATATTAAATATTATATTAATAGTAATATTAATAGCTAAATTAGGGCTTTTTAAGCTTAATAATATATAGGATGCTATTAAAAAAAAATAAAACTGCTATACTTAAAGAATTTATATATTAGTGTTTTTTTTTTATATAAAAATAATAATTTTAAAAAATTAAAAATTAGTAGTTATATATAAAAAAAAACGTTTTGTTATAATATAAAATTTATAAAATAATAATTAAAATAATAATTAAATAATAGTAGAATAAAATTAAAATAAGCAATTAATAGTATTAAAATAAACAATTAAAAAATAAAAATAAATATAAAAAATAAAAATAAATATATTTATTTAAATATAATATAAACTATTTAATTGCTATATTAAGTTAAATATAGATTATTTTAAAATATATAATAGCTTAAAAATTATAAGTTTTATATGTAGCAAAAATATTTTTTAAAAAGTTATGTTAAATTAGGTTATATTAATATAGTAGTTAATGCTATTAATAATATTTTAATAAAAAAGTTAAATAAAAAAGTTAAAAATAAATATTTTGTTATTTTGTTTTGTTTTAATTTGTTATATAATAGGTTAATAAATAGGTTTGCTAGTTATTAAACTAAATAATTAAGCTAATTAACTTTTTTTGTATTATTAAAAGTAGATTATAATTAGGTTAAGCTAACTAAAAAAGTTATAATAAATTAGATATATAATTAGCTTATTTAGGCCTGTTTTTTTTTAATTTTTTTTTAAAAATTTTATTTTATAAAAATAATATTAAATTTTTGTTTTATTTTATATTTTAGTACTAAAAAAACTTTTAGCTATAAATATAATGTTTTTTTTTTTTTTTTTTATTAATATATATTTTATTATTAAGTAAAAAAGTTTAAAAAAGTTATTTTGTTATTTTTTTATATAATTAGAAAGCAATTAAACTTAAGCTATTTTAGCAAACTAGATAACTATAAGTAAGCAAGGTAAAATAAACTAAGTAAACTTAATATTATTTTTATAATAATATATATATATATAATATAAATTATAAAAGTATAAAATAAAAAAATAAAAGTAAGAGAAAAAAAAAAATAATAAAAAAAAAAAAAAACCGATTTAAAAAAATAATAACAAAAGCTATTTATATATAAGTAGTAATAATAGTTAGTATAGCTATAAAACTTATAAATATAAGCTATTAAGATTAAAAATAAATTATTTTAAAGTTTTATATTTTTTTATAAGTAATATAGTTTAATTAAGGTAGCTTATAATTATAGTATATAATAGTATATAAATTAATTTTTTGTTTTTTTTTTGTTGTTTTTTTTTTTATTATATTTAAAATTTTGTTTTATTAAACTAAAAAGCAGTATATTGCTGCTATAAAATTAGCTTATATATATTAGCTATTAATATAAAGCAATAGTTTAAAATATAATTGTTTTTGTTTAAAAAAAACTAAACTAAAAAAAATAAGTTAATATTATTATTGTTATATATTAAGTAGCTATTACTATTATGTTAATATATATAAAATAATATAATAAAAAAAAATAATATAAAGTTATATAAAGTTAAATAAGCAAATAGTAGGTTAGTAATATATAAAAATAGTAATATATAATTTTATAAATTAATTAGGTATAGCTTTAAAAGGAAAAAAATAAGCAAAAATAGCAATATGTTACTTTAAGAGTTGATTAAGCGTAAAGTAAGCAGAGGAAAACTTGTAAAAATACTAATATATTATTTAATAGTTTAATTAGGTATAGTAGTATAGGTTGGAAATATAGCAGAAATAGTGTTATATAACCTGATAGTTTTATTAGGTATATTGCTAAGGGGCGAAAACCTGTAAGGATAACGTTATATAACTTAACGTTTTTATTAGGTGTAGCACGGCGGGGCGAAAACCAGTAGGAATAGCAATATATAACCAAGCGTTTTAATTAGGTGTATTAGTATTATATAGCTAGAATATAACAAAATTTTAACTAAGTTAAAATGTATATTTTGCAGCTAATTTTAACCTAAAGCTTGATATAATTTAATTAATTATTTTAATAAAATAAAATATAATTTTATTTAATAATAAAAAATTAAATATAATATATAATATTTATTAAACTTTTAATAAAAATATAACTAGCTAATAATAAATAATATTTATAATATATAATAAATAAACTATTTAAAACAAATATATTTAAAAAGTAGCTTAAATAAAATAAAACTAATAAATATAATAAAATGCTTTTTTTTATAATTATATATATATAATAAAAATTAAAAAAAAGGTTTTTATAAAATAATATATATTTATATAAAAAATAAAAAGTAAAAAAGCAAAATAATAAATTAAAAATATAATTTATATAATTATATATAGCGCTATAAAATTAAAATATATAAAATATTTAAATAGTAAATATATTTATTAAAAATATAACGTTTAAATTAAAAATAATTAAAATATATTAAACTTAGTTAA
>MU392911.1:0-13435 GCA_022578505.1 Nemania abortiva | reverse complement strand
ATAAAAATATAAAAAAGTTTAATAATTTAAACTTTAAAAATAAAAATAAATAATTAAATAATATTAAATAATAATTATAATTTTTATAAAATATTATTTATAATTTATAATTTTTTTTTATTTATTTTAATAATATAAACTAATAAATATATAAATTTTAGTTTTTTTTTAAACTAATAATAACTAATAATTTATTAAAATATAAATATTAATATATTTAAATTTAACTTTTATTAATTAGCTTATATATAATAAATATTTTTAATAAAAAATTATTAGCTAATAAACTTATTTAAAGCTATAATTAAAAATAAAAAGTTAAAATAATTAAGCTAAAAGCTTAAAAAAAAAAAGTTAAAATAACTAAAAAAAAAAATTTAAAACAAAACTAAAAAAAAAGTAATATAGCAAAAAATATAGCTAAACTTGTGGCAATTAATTAGCAGACCTAAAATAAGAATAAAATAATAAATATAGCTTGTAATAGTGAACCGAAATAATAAAAGACTTTAAGCTCGACCACTTGGTCTGTAGACGTAGTTTAGCCTGGTAACAGTCCTAGCGTCGTGCAGGTTGGGAATACCTAAGTAACAAGCTCTCCTTGGCTGTTTGTTGAGAGAGACCGAGAAGCCGAAACGAGAGCTCGGATGTCAGTCTACACGGGTTGTGGCTTACGGGGATGTTATTTATTCTTGCTAGCTAGGCTGGATATAGATTAGCTGGGTTTATGGTGTTTATGCTTGGAGGAATATGTACGTGTGTACAGTGCGGTACAGTACTATATTTAGCCAATAGATGAATATCGTACTTCGAGTAGGTAAGTACGCATACGCATTAGTACTCAAGCTCGTAAAGACTGGGCGCATCAACGTTTCTGCTATAATATTTTTTGCCATTTCAATAGAGTATGCAACAGGCAGGTAAAAACATGCAACATCGGATGAAGAATGGCGATACAATGCTAAGGTAATAAGTTGCGCGTTAAGGTAAGTAGCTCATTATGCGTAACAGGTTGCCTACTGTACATAAAGATGTTCTACAGAAGTGCCCACGCAGCATCCACTTTACACTAGTTAGAGCCATGTACAAGTAGTTATGCTGCCCTCTGAGTGAGACTCGAAGGAACTAGCTGCACTAATTAGTGCAGGTAACCAGGATGCTCGTAACCGGCAGCTTACTCCGGGGAAATTATGGAACTACTAATACCTATTAAGTGCTGTCGTATTACCTACTGTATGGAGGGTACCTACGCCTAACTACCTGTATGTAGTTAAGAGCCTTTGTCCAGGCGTCGAGCTGACTGGCTTGTTTTTCGGCATTGTCCGTTGAGACAAGATTGGAGACAATGGGTTGCCTACTACCAAGTCTAGGCGTGCATAAGGTGTCTTACCAGACCAGATGCAACAAATCCGTCTGTCCGGGTCGCATTTCCATCCCATTATAATTATGTAATGATTGTTCTTAGCTCATAATAGCGTATGCGGTTCCCCCCCATTCGGCTCACCTCCTGTGGAGCTCCCTAATTTGAAGTGGCCGAGCAGCTCATCCAGGGTCCGCTGGCTAGTCGCATTAGGTAGATCGTGACCCAGTATAGCGGTAGGAGGGACGAAGGATTTTCTAGCGCGCCTGGGGAAACCATGCCAATGAAGAATTGTAGCGCAATGCGCGCTCTGAGCACTGAGCACTGACCGGGCTTCTCTGACCGGATGCACAAGCGGTAAGCCTACGCATTACATACGCATACTTGATGATATGATCATCTGCATGGTCAATAAATCAGCATAATACACCAATGGGAGAGCCCTCGTATATGAGAGGCTTGCCTATGATGCAGGTCTCGCACTCCGTTTCTTATTGATTCAAAGTTCAGGCGGGATTCCCTTCCCCATGTCTCTCACACACTGCTGTAGACTTGCATACTATGTAAGCTCCAGTGCCGATATAAAGCTTTAGCGTACCCAGTGTTGAGGCCGTTAGTTGAGCTAGTTCAGGGATTAACCAAATCGAGGCGAACACAAGTATAATACAGATGGCATGATCGGGCTCGCTAATAACACCAAGCTCAACGGTTTGTGGATGAAGCTGTGCCGTAGACACGCCGTCTATCCCATATCCGGGTGTCCGTCCGACGAGTACATACAGTCTCGCTACGAACCGCTGCCTTGAGAGCCTTGTTTGCACTCTCGACGCCTCAGTTCCAAGCCCAATGATACGGTAGACGAGAAGGATCCCCCGCTAAGCTGCTATTCGCCTGGCCCCCGACTAGGGAGCGAAGCAGGCTACTCATGACTAGCACGCCTATATGGTACCACCTACCTATATGCCTACCGAAGTACGGATTACTGAATGTCCGGGTCCTTTGAAATATATTCAGCTCACCCCAGACACGCACGTGGAGAGGTTGAGCTGCCCAATTGATGGAAAAAAAAGAGATGCCTGACATTCCTCTCAGCCTGCTTATACACTAATACACCAAGACATACCCAGTGTTTCGCATTCTTCGGACATCGCACAGCATATGTTGGTTTAAGGAGAAACAGTTCTATCGACTCTTGTTATCTTACGTCGGATTACCTCAGACACCTTATTGTCAAATAACCGACCTATCGATTGTAGAAAGAGAGCAGGATGTGACACGACCGAAGCAAGCATGCCCAGCCGACCAGGACCACGAATATCATCCCTTGGACTTCACCATGACTGACTCGGAGCAAGCTGAGCAAGTCAATTATGCCACGACGGCCTTGACGTTGTTGATCCTGCTCACTCGTATAAGCCTTTGGCCATTCCGCCGGGAGCGCATGGACGCGAGCTTCGTGCTTGTTGTGACATCTGTCCTGCTCGTCGTTGCGAGGATAGTTACGAACTTCTTCTACTTGAAATTTGGGAATGCGTCCGACGTCATCAAGCACGCCGATTATTTTAATACTGCAAACCTGGACGGCGTGAAGACCGGGAGCATACTTGTGCTGGTCGCGCGGGTCCTGATCACGGCTGTGCTCTGGCTGCAGGTCTGCATCCTCCTACTCTTCTACTCGCGGATCACGTACGGGATCAACTGGGTCGCCGTGGTGGTGAAGATCACCTGGGCTACTGTCGTCGTCACTTTCGTCGCCGTCGTCCTCATCACGTTCCTCGAATGCCGCCCCATCAGCCTGTATTGGCAGATTACTCCGTCGCCGGGGTACTGCCTTCACGCATACGCGCAGCTGCTCACGCAGGCGATCAGTAACATCATCCTCGACATCATGCTGATCGTCATCGCATGGCCCATCGTCAATCTGCGGAAGCGCACCATCGCGGAGCACATCACGCTGTACACGCTGTTTGCGCTCGGCACATTCTGCATCGTCATCAGCATCATCCGTGTCGTCTCGGTGCACAGCAGCGGCTCGTCGCAAGTGATACGGAGCCTGTGGGCATCGGTGCAGATGATGGTGTCGACGTTCGTCGCCAATGCGCCGAATATCTACGGGTCCATCCGCGCGCTGCGGATGAAGCGGTCGACGGCCAACAGTGTGCCCACTCACGCGTTTGGCCTTAACACGACGAGGAATATTCGGGGGCGACCGGGGATCGACTCTTGGCTGAAACTGGAACAGAACGATTATATCGCCCTCGCGACTAACTCGCATAGTTATATTCGACCGCTCCCTCCCGCGACGACCTTCTACGACGACCAGACTGCTCCGTCGCCATATTCCCACCACTCCGACGTGGAAGAAGGCGTCCGTACTCGGAATGAAGTTGGCGGGGTAGATCTTGCGACTGCATCACTGAAGATCCAATCGCCTTAGCTGCGAATACTATGTCGATTACTTACAGAAACGAGACCATGATGTGGATTACAATACTATAGTTAGAAGCTTGCTATCAGCTCCAACACGTACCAAATCGATAGGGATCGATGCCATTATTTATAAGCGAATCACGCGACCTTTCGTCACCGGACACACGAATCATCCCCCTCTTTATACTATACTGGGTGACACGGCGTCGGTTGGACAGCATCTTATGCAAAACCACAGGGGTGTGGTACTGAGCTGTGACATAGCTGGACAGTGAATAAGTCCAAGCTAGATCACTGAATTGGACGGGGGTGTATACTAAATAAAACTACGGATCTCGGACCGGGTCATTGGACGGTGTGCAAGGTTTAACGGTCAGCATTTTTTTCATGTATAATTACGGAACACAGGACGGAAGAAGATACCCACCCGCGACCTATTAGGGCGGTGTTATAAGAGATCAGCCAGCATGCCGAACGGTGCAGCTTCATATAGGTCTAGACTTTCGACTCACGATAGACTTTTAGGCCTTCCCTTAGAGTATACTCCTAGGACGAATGAGTGCTTTAGTTTTTCCAAACGGAATCAACGTTTTTATCTGATATTTGTCCGATATTTGTCTAATTGCCTAGAAATCTGAGCATAATAAGCTTGGCTCTGGTTGCTTGGCCACCACCCCCTTGAACTCGGCCACGGCTATCTTCACCATCTTGTCGATGTCATTATCCCAAATCTTGTGGTAGAGATGACCTATCATCGGCAAGAATTGCTCAGGATCACTGCCTCTCTCATCCTGCCACTGGAAGAGCTCGACCGCCTTCCGCGTAGCCCCGGGCAGCCACTGATCGCGGCGAAACCGTTCATTGTTGTATGCGATAAGGGCATCACGACATATCTGCGTCTTACTCTTCTCCCACCGCTGCGCCCTGATCTCGTCGTCTGCAGCTTTTAGCACCGTTGCCAATACCAGGCTGTCCTCGATGCCGAACCCAGCGCCCGAGCCGAGATGCGGTCCGGACGCATGTGCTGCGTCGCCGGCGAGCGCCACGTTCCCCACGTTGTAATACGGTGCCGGCTTATCAAACATGTCGAATATCGCCCACTTTTCTAGCTTGTCTGGCAGGAGGTCGATGAGGCCCCGTATAACGGGATGCCAATCCGCGTACGCGTCAACGGCCTCCTGCTTCGTGCCCAGAGCGGTGTGTCGTTCGATCGGCCAGGGGTTCGGGTCACTGATTACAAATAACGCGTTCAAGAGCGTACTGTTCGCTACTGCGTATGTTAAGACGTGGGCGTTAGGACCATTGTACATATACCGATTCAAAGTCCTCGCCTCCCCTAACACCGCTCGCGCTTTGTCCATAGGAAGTAAGGCCCTGAAGCAGAACTTGTTCGTGTACTCCGGGTACGCGGCAGGATTCGCCTCACCGAGGACGATCTGGCGCACCCGAGAGCGAATGCCGTCGCATCCAATTACTTAATTCGAGATGATGTTAGTCTAGTCCTTCCTAGGTACTCAAAGTACGGGGGACGAGCATAGTACCGATATCAGCCTCCTCCACGCTCTGATCTTTGAACCTCAGAACAGCCTTCCCATCATTCCACCTGGGAATAACCGACTCGACCTCTTTACCAAATTTCGTTCTCTCGCTGGGGATAAGGCTCGACCAGGCCTCGAGGAAGTCGGAGCGGCGCCCGCCCTGGAAGGCGTCGACGCCGATGAGCAGGCGGGCGACGACCTCGTTGGAGCGGTGCCCGTCGACCCACGTGAAGTAGTCCTCCTCGTCGCCGGTCGTCGACGCCACCTGCTTGTACACGGCGTAGACGCGCGGGTCGACGACTTTCAGGGCGCGCTCCGCGTTCGGGCTGAACCCGATCCCCGCCCCGATCTCCGCGAAGCCCGGCCCGCGCTCGTACAGCGTGTACGAGACCCCGCGCGCTGAGAGGCCCAGCGCGAGCATCACGCCTGTGATGCCCCCGCCTATGATCGCGACGTGGATGCCGGTGGTGGTAGCGGTGGTGCTGCTGCTGCTGTCGACGGTCATGGTGCCGCTCTTGTGATTTGAAATACTGCTACTTAGGGATAAGGTGGGCGGTTTGCTGCCTGCTAGCTTGCAGTAAGGGGGAACGAGGTGGTACGATGTCTATCTTAGTGAAGAGTGAAGGGATAGAGAACGCGCATGACGTTGATCGAAGTGAGTCTATACATGCATGCAGGCACACCGTTGCTGCTGCTTTTCATGAACCTAGTTCAAGGGGATCCTGGCAGATCCTAGTTTTTGCTGAAGCCACGTCGCGTTAGCTCGGTGTCGCCACGGATTCCCGAGACTTGACACCTTGCATGTACGACCTGGGGAACAGCGACCGGACTATCACTGGGTAGATATCTCGTCTTGTGCAATGTATCACATGGTATGCAAAGAGGGCGAAGAGCAGAATAGATAACTCGATAATTCAATGTCAACAGGGCTCGCAGGGTAGTAGAAGGATGCAGAGGTGTTAACATAGTCGAGCTCTCTACATGTGCATAATGCGCACTAAACGCACACTTTCGCAGCTGCAGCTCGTCGCCTCGGGGCCGGTGGTCGGCGAAACGGGGGTTGGCTGGGGAAAAACAGCCGGAGTCCCGACGTGGGCTTGGGGGAGGGCGATTGGTAGGTACTTGTGCTCCCCCCTCACCACTGGGTTGAGAAGCACAGCATGATCTTTGATTGAGTGCCAGATACATATTGACCCAACCAAAATGGATTTTTCCTGGCTCTCGAAAGAAAAGAGAGCTGTGGAGATGGGCGACGAACGGGTGCTCCTGACAGGCAAGTTGGAGTCGACGTTGCTCTTATATAGTGAATCTGGTCTAGGATTAGGTTTGGAGATGGAGATGTAACTGACTGGAATCCTATATCAGGAGGTTCAGGGTTCATCGCTTCGCACATTCTAGATGCCTTATTGGGTGCTGGGTAAGAATAGCCACTTGAGGTGTCTTTACGTGCTCGCTGACACGGTTGCCGTTAGATACCGAGTCATCGTGACTACTAGGTCGGATGAAAAGGGGAAGAGAATCGTAGAATCGGTCAAACCGCATCAGTTGTCTTATGTTGTTGTCGACGATATTGCGAAAGATGGCGCATTTGATCAGGTAAAGTGTCTTTGGACGTGGTAGCCGATGGGGTGCGATTGATACTCATCATCTGGTGTAGGTATTTCAATCCCAAGCGCCCTTCGACTACGTAATTCACACTGCATCACCGTACCACCTGAATGTCCGGGATCCGGTGAAAGACTTTCTTGACCCGGCCAAAAAAGGCACAACCGGAGTGTTGAAGTCTATCAAAGAGCATGGCCCATCGATCAAACGCGTGGTCATCACCTCATCTTCGGTAGCTATATTGAATCCTAGCAATCATGAGAAAGTATACGATGAAACGTTCTGGGCGCCAATAACTTTGGATGACGCGATGAACGACCCTGCTAAGCACGCCTACGGAGCCAGCAAAGTGCGTTTCAAGTCTTCCTGCGATGCTGTGTACCCATGTTGTGTTCCCGTGCTGACAATCGCCTGGGCCAGGTTCTCGCTGAAAAAGCAGCATGGGCGTTCGTCGCGGACGAGAAGCCGGACTTTGATTTGGCCGTCATCAACTGCACGTACGTATTCGGGCCCATTCAGAGGAAGCTCCCCAGCCTCGACGCGATGAACACCTCGAACCACCGCATCAGAGACATGATACAGGGAAAGATGAAGGGTGGCCTCCCGCCCACAATGCCTGTCTTCACGTGGGTCGACGTTCGAGACGTGGCGCTGGCGCACTTGCGGGCCATGGCTGTGCCGAGCGCTGGGGGCCATCGCTTTTACGTCGTAGGGGGCCATTTTTCGAACAAACAAATCGCGGACGTCATCCGAGATCGGTTCCCGTCATTGGCCGATCGCCTCCCGGCAGATGCCGTAGACGACCTGCCGGGTGACGTGTATCGCTTCAACAATAGCAAGTCCAGGGAGGTCCTGGGGATCGAGTACACGAGTCTTGAGAAGAGCGTGGAAGATACTGTTAGGTCTGTTTTAGAGCTGTTCCCTGGCATTTGAGGTGTTTATATAAGACCCCCTTGATAGACTTTTAGATTAGCAGAGTCGTATGTCAATTGCACCTACGATAGGTCAATAGAACTACTCTTCCGTCCCGATGTACCGTCACAGATACATACCTGGTAGATGATGAATCAACGATGAGATGGTGACATTCGGCAGAGAGATAAGTTCGCGACGAAACGCTATAGCACGCCGCAGCTTCGCATATACCACCCAAAAGCGACCCCATGCGAACAGTTGAGTGGGACATTGTCGCCAAGAAATTGAAACATGTAGGGCTGCACTTCTAGACCAATGCCGCTCCGCTTGTTTGCCTACCTCCCTTGCTCGCTCGCTTGCTCAGAACTAAATCTCTATAACTCCCTTGCACCCAGTCTCCCGTGCCGCTCGCTGTGGAGCGCATCATCGCGCCAAGTCTGATCAGGTGCAACAACACCTCCTTCTAGTATAGCTTCTCTAGTTCCCCCCCCAGACGAGATCCTGTTCGTCAGCGGGGAAGAGTGGGATATCGTAAATATCGTAGGACTCCGCAAGATCTCAATAATATCACAGCTGAGTTTCACCGCTTCCCTAGTATTTGGAGCGGTGTACCATCTTGCAGTATTATATGCATTTTGGATCCGACCTCGCGGGTGCACAGCATCATGTTGTGCTTCAAGTTCGCGCGGCATATAACTGCATAGAGCCGACTACAGGTCGAAAGAGGGAGAAAGAAAGGGATTGGTATCTTGCCCATGGCGATGTGGTTGCCCCATCCAAAAGCGATGCTCCTCCCGTAATTGGGCTGTTCCCGTTATTTAAATGCAACCCAAGGCGCCGGACAGCGAATGGAAATTCGAGAAACCGGCAATGTTGGGGGCCATCTTTTATCTATACATGTAAGACTTGCATGCCGAATGCATTAGCATACCGCGCCATGCCACATGTCAAACATAAATTATGGTGCGCTCCCTATGATACCACGCCGGGTAGTCAGCAGCCCAATGATCGTATGGCTCGACACCCTTACAGTCGTAGTCCCCCAGCTAGGCTCGATATCCCGCCACGGGTCGGTCATCTGATGCCTGCACCTGGGACTGCGACGCTGCAGAAGGATGACTAGCTGAATGTCAACATGACTAAATAGGGAGAGGCAGGCTAGGGAGATGCAGACGCGGCATAATACAGCTTGGAGATGTATGAGATAGGGGATCTATAAATGGCTGCATGCCGCCCGTCTGGAAACTACTGCGAACGATGTGCCAAGAGGTTCCCAGGTTGTGGCCTGTAATTGCGTGGCGCCACATCGGCGTCCGAGACGCCTCCCAAGATGCACGCGCCGATTATATCACCTGTCCCCAGGGTTATACAGACAGCGAATGCTGTTCTCCCACGCCAGGTCATAACACAGACGATCACTTATGCCGACTATACCACTACTGCTGTCGTCACGCTCGGTCCAGGTGATCCCTCGAGCCCCCCCGCAGTTTCGACGAACACCTCCGGGGGCTCACAGGGCCTATCGTCGTCCGAGATAGGGATAATTATCGGGTCCGTCGTAGGCGCGATCGTGGTGGCGCTGTTTATATGGGTGGCTTGTATCATCCGCAAACGCATGATAGAGGATGAGATTGACGAATATGAAAACGAGACCGAGACCACTATTTATACGATGCAGTATCCTCCGCGGACCTACTGGCCTGAATTCCCCAGGTCGATAACGCCGCCTGCCGAGCCCAACTACCGGGCAGTGCCACCCGAGGCGACGTATACGGCGAATCGCGCGGCAAGAAGGGGTAATACTCCGTTTATATTCTACGATACTCACGGGGAGGGTTGGTGATTTAACTAAGGATTATGCTTATGCTTATGTTTTGAGAAGCGGAGTCTCGGGCTGCCCGTCTCGGCCTTCGATGAATCGACAATTCGTCTGGTGCAGCATCAACTTGGGCGGATGGACAGGACGCTCTTTAAGTGCTGATATTCTCAGCTCATTTTCCATGGCTTAGTCGGACTGAAACGATTCAGGTTGAAAGGATATACCCGAGAACGAGGTAAGCATAAGATAATCATGTTTTATAGCTATTGGAGCCTAATCGCGTATAGGAGATCATGCTGATGAGCAGGCTTGAGCTTGGGCTTAGCCAACTTCATCCTGGCGCTTGACTGTGGGCAAAACGGTACCACGGTCTGGGGGAAATGTACAAATTGTCGGGAATTTTCATAATTTAGCACCCGCCACGAAGCTTTCGCTTTCCTGTCCCATCATACGCAGGCTTGCTGAGGAACGATAAGGGATATCGTTCACTTCTATGGGAATGGCTCAACGCAGACAAGGTAGAATGACCCGTTATTCGTCCGCCGGGGAATGCTATTAAGCCTTTTGATTGACAAAGAGTCAACGTGTTGTAAAATTCCAGTGCATTTTAAAAGCATATATGGCGGCTAGTCATGTCGTTGGCGCTTTGGTTGGAAGTTTTCTGTATTGTAAAGTGGTAGTTGTGGAACCCTTGAGTTGAGTACATAAAACTTGACCGACGTATGCCAGGCAAGCCTTTTTTAGGGTAGACGAGTCTGACTTGCCCCCTCGGAAATTTGGCGATTGGAGTTTCATTATATTGATAATGCTCGCCAAATAGCAGAAACCGATAACGCATAGAGCCCTCGTGAAACTCGAGATATATCATTGGTCACTCGAAGTGAATAGTTTCAGGTAACTGAGCCCCAACGTGATCCCCTGAAAACGTTTCGCCGTCCATGATGCCATCAATATAGCATTCTCCGACAAAAGTGTACGTTCCGCGGCCCGTTGGCCGCACAACGAATGGCACCTCACCTCCAACCAGGACACAAATGCAATCCCCGGGTTGCGATTTCGACGGTATTTGGCCAAAGCGACCCTGTCCAGTGATGCAGAATTTCAGCAACGAGGCGAATCCACCTATGCTTTCGTCAATAACCGATGAATAATTTCGCATAGATACTGTGGGCTGTTGCCCATCCTCGCTCGGCTTGATTGCCGCGCGTTCAGCCACCCATTGCATATATTGCGGAAATGCGGCTATGAAATGCGGGGGTAGGCGGTTGCGCATAAGATCCATATCGCATAACATCGTGCGAGAGAAAGACATCATCAGTTCTTCGCTAGGTTTGGCCATTTTCGAGCTAATCTCATAGCCAAACGCGGCGTGATAGCAGGCTTCGAGCCACCGAACAAGTCGCTTTCTCCTTCTTTCTCGTGACGGATCCATTATGTTTTCGCGGAAGCCCTTTTGCTCAGGGACATCGGCTATCGTCATTTCGATCAATGAACTCTCGAATGTCTTGACGGTATCAATTACCCGGCCCTGGCATCTGAGGACCCGTTGATCTTCAGTTACGCTTAGGATCGGTTTAGTGCGCCCACCAGCGAAAAATGCCTGAGGTCGAACCGTATAGCCGGTGATGACATCTGTTTCAATACGTTGTAAGTCTGGGACCCATGATGGCAATCCTTCGAGCCTTTCGGTGTCTGAACGCCAGAAAGTGGCCCGGTCTGGGGCTAGACTGAGCAGTTTCAGGCTTTGACCCTCCACTATCATTGCTATCGCAAATCGTATGAATACTTCGGAAATTGAGGCGCTGTAGTCGGGCAGAATTGTCGGCCCGATGGCGCCTAGACTCAGAAGCGAGTAGACATGATCCCTGGAGTCAGTACAGCCGAAATCTATAGTATTCATGACTCCGTCCACGAGTGTGCCGCTGTGTCTATAGACCTGGACCATGAGGATGTTGGTCACGCAGTGCAATGGTCGAATAGCCGACCTCAGCAACATCTCTTTGCCCTCTAAGTTTAGAAGTGTCTGGACTCCCATCCCCTCCATACTAAACGCAAGTTTCGCTAAGTTAGGCCACGGAACTTCCACCCCACCGCCTGCGTAGAGTACTACCTCTTTTGCGAGGACAACCTCTTGAACTACCCACTTGCGAAAGAACCACGGGCGTGACAGGAGCTGTGCCAGCGGCTCCCAGTCATGATCTATCAAGTTCGGCTTGCCTTCATCGCGTAGCCGCCGCGAATCGTGGTACAGAGTCTGGGCTGTGGTCGCCATCTCAACCGAATTCTCGGGGTCGAACTCGGGCAACAACTCAAGGGCCCCGTGAATCAAGGCAGCGACGCTGGGCGATATGGACCCGAAAGTGGGATCGTTGGCGACGCCAAGCCAGACCAGCGTGCGCGTCGATTGCGAGTAGGTGTGAGGCATTAGCTGTACCTGGCCGCTCTTCTCGACCGTATCAGCCTGGTTGATGCAGATTGCATCAGCCCATAGGATGCGAGGCCGGTCGGCATGGCGGAAGTGTATTAGTCCCGTGAAGAGGCTATTTGTGATGTGGAGAGTAGCACCGTTACACGTCACCTGGCGCTCTTCTTGAGAGCTGCCCCAGCAGTATGAGATAGCCTCAAAATCCGGAGCGGAGTCGAGGGTGGTGGTGACAAGAGATAAATGAATGGGATCAGTTTCAGTGCCTGGTTGGAGGTGCATCAAACGGATCGTGCGTGGGGCCGCAATGGCTTTGTATTCGTAAGCAGCTTTTGTGGTCATATTGAATGGAAACTGAAGCAGTTTTAGGGAGACTGCCGGATTCACGACTCGACGCGATTGTAGTATTTGCAACTACAATATGTCTAGCATGTCGGTGCGTATGTATATATAAGCGGTAACTGATTGATTCGAAACAACTGTTCTAAATCTAGTCCATTTGGTGGTCCCTGTACCGAAGGATTTCGAAACCTTGGCCGTCGTGGGCCTGTCTGAAACGCTATCTACATATCAAACCCACAATATATATAATAGGTGTACTAGTTAGGTTAGTCTAAAGCGGTCATTATCAGACCCCTGCAGTCTAAATAGGTAGTAGCTATGAGTGATCAAGGTTGTTATTGGCTTGGGGTCTAACGTATTTATGTGACAACAAGGCAATGGAAATGACAATGGGTTGGTAGTCAATAGAGGTAACAAACTGAAGCGGAAAAGATGTGCGACCCTTAAACCACTCTAACAGAACACATAATTCAGCTCATCATAATTATTTTCAGCCTCTATTCGGAAGAACTGCACTGTTATTTACGACGGCATCGAGGCTTTTTACTGGTTTATATGTTATAATAGAATAATTATGAGCGGGGAAGTGTTAAGAGATTGTGACTTATTTTGTTGAATTATAGGTTATAAACAGCTGTTGTATTAATTGCTTAAAGTATTAGTTTTATAGTAAAGTAGTATAAAAGGTATTTTTATATTATATAGCAAACTAGTATAAAGTGTTATATTAACTATTAGTATTAGCTAGTTATTTTATTTTTTAATATTTTTATTTAAACTATATATATTTATATAAATAAAACTATTATTATTTTTTTTAATTAATTGTTTTTTATTAAGTTTAAAGTTATATATAATTATTAAACTATATATTTTTAAAGCTTTAATAAAATAAATTTTTTAAGCTTATTTATTTAGCTATTTTTTTTAATAAGTTTATAAAGTATTTTTTTTTTGCTTTTTTAGCTAATATTAATATTATATTAAATTTATATTATAGCTAT
>MU392910.1:0-13496 GCA_022578505.1 Nemania abortiva | reverse complement strand
TAAAAATTTAAAAAAGTTATTTTAATAATAAACTTTTTAAACTATAATATATAATTTTTTAGTTTTATTAATATAAAAAATAATTTAATTTAATTGTTTATTTTAATATAACAATTATTTATTTAAATTTTATATAATAAATAAGTTATAATTAAAACTTTTAATTATTAAAAATAAACAATTTAATTAGTTATATAATAATAATTTTATTAAATAGTTTATAAATATAATTTAGTTATATTAGTTATAAACATATATACTGCAAAATTTTACAGTATATGTGTTTTAGCGCTATACGCTAGGTTTATCTAGATAACTAACCCTAATAGGAGTTTGGTACGTATTCCTTATATCTGACAACAGCAGCAGTTAGCAGTGGGGTTTGAAGCTGGGTGGGGTATCTAGATCGAGGCTGAGCTGTAGGTACCTCGTGTTACAAGTTACATACTACCCATGCCCACAGCTCTCTGTTTCCAGCTCTAGATAGCGGGTCAACCCCAGCAGCGTCAGCACACATCATGACGACCGCTTTGTGAATGCTGTTGACCTGCCTCCCGCTTACGCGTCTGGCTACCGGTCGAGTTCCCTGTGCAACACGATGCCAAACATAACAACCGCCATCTTTCGTGATGTTTGTGCTTATTATACGACGATACTAACCTAAACTCCAGTGCGAAATAAACGTGCATTCTCTGTCACATGTAGCTGAAGTTACCAGCGTTACCGCATATACGTTATCGTGAAGGCTGGACCAACAGCCAGGTCATCTAAACGAGAAAGACGTTTAGATAGTTTAGGGAGCGCTAGGGATCATGTAAGTAGTCATTTGAACAAATGTTTTACGTTGACTTGCACGCTATGGGGTGCTGCGTGCATGTCCTTGATTCCCTATACTATCCAAGGAATACTAGCTTACATGTATGCGTTGTGCCGTGTAGGATCGAGCCACCGTTGAGGTTACGTCGAGCTGTACATAGCAACGATGCCTTGCTGGTCAAGCGCATCATCAACAACCACCCCGACCTCCTCCACAATCCCGACCATTCCGCCGAGGGCCTCTCCAACTCCAACCTGCATCTCGCCGCCAGCCTGGGATATCTCCAGGTCTGCAAGATCCTCGTTGCCTTCGACCACGAGAAGCCCACCCCCGCCCTCAACGACAACCACCAGACTGCCCTGATGCTCGCCGCCGGCGCGGGCCATACCGAGGTGGTTCACTTCCTCGCCGAGAACTCTCCCGCGGTCATCCTCCGCCGTGATATTCGAGGCAGAGACGCCATGATGGAGGCCAGTCTGGGCGGCCACGATACGGTCCTCCAGATCCTCCTCACATATGTGCCTGGCGGCGCTGAGTCAGCGGTTCAAAATTCCGACATCGACGGTAACACCGCCCTCCACTTTGCCGCTAGCAATGGACATCTACCGGTCTTGCGTACCCTTCTCGCCGCCGGCGCTGACCCCGACAAGAAGAACGTCTGGAGCTGGAGCGCTGTTGCATATAGTGCAACTGTGCAGGCAGAGGTGTATCTCAAGAACCTTGTGGCTGAGGTTGAGAAGCGAAAACGAGTCAAGCTCGAGGCTGATGAAGGGCGAAAGGGCGGCGCGGTCCGACTTGTCGACCAAGAAATGACTGCATCGAGTTAATTAAATGATGTATGGGCCACTCATCTCTATGCCTAATTCTGGTATTCGCCTTCGCATCCGGGAGCTTCACCGACATACTCATCGCGGCCACTTCGCCGGGATATTCAATCAATTGATTCATTGTGATAGTATCATCTGTTATCGACATGCAATGCCCCTGATCGTCAACTTCCTCAAGGAAGAGCATGTGTGGATGCAAGACTCGGCGGCCGCATCTGCTAGCGGCTACATGGTTCAAAGTGCTACTGTCTCTACCATGGAGCATATGGGCCACTCCAAACCATTAACCAAACAATCAATAGTGCGGGACTTGAGCATGCATAGAAGAATAGTCCCAATACAGGCCTCCAGTGTCCTCAAACCCACGGTTCTTGGAATATAGCTGTCACATGCTTATTCTACAGCAATGAGTTATGAGTGTGGGGCTGTGAGTTGTTTGCATTCACACTTGTACGCGCCGCCACACTACGATGATTCACACATCTCTAGTGCACATTCATAACGCATCAATCACAATAGGGCCTGTGGTTCGACAGACACTTATACCACATCACCGGGTGTGACCGGTACACGGCTGTGAAGGCCCTGTTTGCAACGGTCATTGATCATTCACCGCCCCTGGAGCCCTCCCAGATGACTAACTAGCCCTGTTGAGTCGCATCCAGTCTTGATAACTCGGCTCGCAAACAGCTAGAACATTTTTTTCATGAGTGAAACCAATGCTCTAGGCAACATTTACGCCCCTATCATTATCCTACCAATCAGCATGCTGTAGTAACCCAGTCAGATTTCCGTGTTCTGGTTACACAGTCATTGTCCAACCAACCCCTCTACTGGGTGAATACTAGGAGAGGAAAGATATGGATAAAAGCTAGCCCGCCCTCCTTCGAGCTCTGTTCTCGATTTCTCTCCCTCATCTTTCCGTTTTCGAAACCTCCCGACTTCGAGGCCTTCGGACACATGCTAACTACCCCTGGATCAATTCTTGATCATTGCTCTCGCACGGGCTCTCATCAGTCCAAGGTACGAAACTATCTTTTCTTGTTTAGGCGGCTCGTGCCCTAGCCGAGTTGCCAACTAACCAACCCCCAACCTGGATTCCCCCGAGTTCCCCTACCCTGCCACCAAGCTCATCACCGGACGACACTTCTGGGTTCATCCAACCGGTCTACCGTGGGCTTGCCTAGTGATCGGATCATTTTACGACGCTCAAGACCGGGAATTGTGGCGCATCGAGCTTCTCCTGGGACACAGAGGCGACGAGCACATAGGCACTGTCTCTGGACCTCGAACTCGGCCTCACACTATACCAACCGATAGATATCGAGTTGGTAAGTGTATAACTTGCCTTTTTGCAAACTAGCCCTGCGTTATATAGAACTACCCAACATCGCCTGTTACGCATATTGCTTATATATACTTTCTCTTACTCCTTCCCTTCCAGAAACTTATGTTAACATTCCTTTACAGACAACGCGTTAAATACTTACCAACGAGACCCCGACGTCACCAGGAACGGCTATTTTTATCCGGGCCGTGATCCTTATACTTTTGTGCATCAATATCCCTTTACCAATACTGTAAGCACCACTCCACCCACATAAAATCGAGGCGATTCGCGTAGCTTATGATCATCAAAAACAGTTTGGCCAATATCCTTACATATCTGGCTTCATGGCTCGACCGGCTTTTCAAGTTCCGGGACGTGGCGGGTGGAACGCCAACTTCGGCTGGGATACGGATGGTGGCCCGCCGCCCATAGCGCAGAGCTATGGCGCCGCCGCCCCAGCTATGCCGGCCGCTATGCCCGCCATGGCCCCTTCTATACCTCCTCCCATGCCTGCCATGCCCTATGGTGGGTTCGCCGCACCTGCGATGAACATGCCCGGCTATCCGATGCCACAATATGGATACCCTGGGGCTAACCCCGGAGACCCTAGCCAGCGAGTACCGCAGCCGCACCCTCGAGTCAGTTTCGAGTTCAATGGAATGAACATGGTAAACTCAACGGGTGGCGCGGGTTGTGAGCCCGGGTACAATTACATATTCCATGGCGAGCATACGAAGATCCACATCTTCAGGACGACCGAGCCGCCGTGGAGAGCCCCCAGCATGAACTACAGCTTTGCGAAGTTTCAGGTGCCGACAAACACGACAATCGCCGAGCTGATGTTCAAGTTTGGTGCCTGTAATCCGAACGCCATGCTGAATAGGATTACAGAAGTGATCGAGGGCGGCGGTGGCCAGTGGTATCGCGGCATGATCTTCCAGGGAGACCAGGAAGCCGACTGCCAGAAGACGCTGAAGGATGTTGGCTGGGATGGTACGCGTACGGGCCGCGAGAAATCGGTAGTCTGGCTCTGGGTAACCAAAGACTAGATGCTGCTAGTGTTTTCTCAGGCGTCCCAAAGAGGAGGATGCCGTGTCATGTATATCAGTCATGGGAGTTTGGGGGGATTGGCATTTTGTACAATAGAGCGAGGGAACAGCGGGGGTTTGCATTTGTTATCTGGTCGGGGAGTGCCAGCACAGCGTTGTTACGGTCTTGAAGAATGATGAACAGCTACTGAGTTGGGCGTGTCGCGGGATAGAAGGCCGTATCGTTGGTCAAGTGTTCGCAGTATTCCCTGCTGTTTAGTTCTTCGTTTCCGCAGCGCATGAGATTGTTATACCGCACTTTGGGGCGATGTTTCCTATATCACTGGACGTGCGGCGGAGTCGGCGGATTGTTTCCTCGCAACACGAGGTCCCTGAATTGAGGTGGCGGGAGGAGATAGATCAGGTAAACCAAAGGACTAGGTAATCAAGCAACCGGCGACCTTTCAATGTTGAGTAAACAAATACGAGCTGTATGTGTATATCTGCTTCTCCCATCATCCCGGACTCAGACACCGGAAGCCCGAGACGGCTATCGTTCGGTTTCGATGGAAGGAGTAAAGAATTGCGAGATGCGCAGTATGTACTATGTATAGGTAGGTATGTGCAGCATTACCATTCCAATCCAATAACTACCACTTATTACAAACATCTCGAAGCCCGAGACATGTTAGCAACAAGGATCCCGACTCGACCCCTGGACCCCTGACTTGATTTGCATACTTTCGTACAGAGTACCTTGATGGCTCAAGTCAAGATGTCGGATTCTCCTCGGATTTTACAGGACCCCGCGTTAAGGGCGGGACGGACGATGAGCGGTGGGCGAATCATAATACGCGCGCGGATGCGTTTTATGTATTATGTACCCTGGACTGCCAGGTTTCAATGTTCCTATTTCTCAACCGACTCCATCGCCCGACGTCGCAAGCTTTTACTGTATATGTACATAGTAGGCTGCCGTTTGGTGCTGGTTGGTGTTGGTTGGTGCTGCATGGTGGTGGGGGTGTCAGACCTATAATAACTTTGTACATGTAGGAATAATGCAAGTCTCCGATATAGTCTAGTCTAGGTAGTTTGAATGTCTAAGTGTTTAGTCGGCAGGTGAAGTTACATATCGTCCCGTAGCAGATATGACATCTCCGGTACTTCTACGCCCAGACATCATCTGCTGTCGATGCGTCTGTTTCTTCAACACCCAACCCGTTGCCCCACCGGTGCTTCCACATGCTTCGAGGGGTAAAAAGCTTGGCTTCTTACTACATAAGTCTATGCCACCATTTATGAAGACGCCGAAACAATCCGGAAGTCGTCGTTCCTGTGCTGAGGTAATGCTACACGAAATCAGCTTCTATATGCATACCGATGACTCAATCCCACGATGTTGTCTACTTTATAGTAGTTGGTTGGCCGCGCGGGTTTTTAAGTGATGCACGATGCGCCAAAAGCGTGGCCATGATTCCATATTCCATCGCCTCTTATGATGCGAGTCTAATTAATGGCGACCCGGACTTAACGCGGGGCGGCCTTCTGTTAAGTCAGTGAGCCAGGTGGGTTGCGTAATCTGTAACTCACTTGTCAACATCGCCCGTTAGTTAACTCCACCGCGCCAATGGACCGACTAGGCATCTATCTAGAAGTTGCTTATTGCTTATACATGCTCTTGTTAATTGGTTGCGCTCGGCCTTTTTCAGAATCTTATGTATTTGCACTTCCAAACCCCTTACCACAGACACACATACACACACACCTTGTTGGGGCAAATGAAAAGCCTAGCTTATCGTATACGCATACGTGTATGTATACATACACTACACCGCAACATTCCCCTGTTGGTTGTTATGTATGTAGTGTAGGTAGTGCTTTGATATTCAACAACCCAGGCCAGGATGCCTAGTACCACCCGGGCCGGCCCCATATTTGTCAGCGGAGACTCGACAAGACGTGATTACCAAGCCGCGGCGCGAATGATTGGCAAGTGGGCTGCCGAGAAGTTTCGGGACATAACGTACTAGCGACGCAACCCGACGGGGACGTTTCGATGGAACTGGCCTAAACCGTGGATCGCCAGGCCAGCGAGAAATAGTTATGTAGTAATGCGGTGGGGGGAGGGGCTGAAGGAGGACGAGGAGGAGGGGGTAGGACAGGAGTTGAGGACAGTTGTTGTTGTTGGCGGGCTAGTTATTTGCATTTCGACTATCGGTCTGTCTGTCTATATATGAAAGGAGGTCCGCATCACTGCTGTGTCTTGTCTTCTCCCTCTCTCGCTCATCATCCAGCTACAATATCACAACACTCTCGAAAACGAGCTAGTCTCCAATCGTCTAACCCGCCCAGATAACTATAACACCAACATACTAAGCCATACCCCGCCGCAACCATGACTTCCCTCTACGACCTCACCTTCCCTACCCTCATCGCCGCCCTCAAGACTCAGCAGAGCCTTCTGGAGAAGGCTGAGGCCTACGCTGCCGAGAAGGGCACGCCCGTAGATGACCTCCTTAAGGCCCGCTTGGCGCCCGATATGTGGGAGCTGAGCCAGCAGGTCGTCATCACTGCCCTGCACTCGGTGATGACCGTTGGCAAGCTCACCGGCTCTCAGAACGTTAACAAGGTCGAGTTCGGACCTGGTACGTGAATTTGCTACATTTACACCTTTATTGCCTCACTTATCGTATGCTATGCTGTGCGCCATTTATGGAAGACGGGATGTTTGGCTATGATTACTGTCAGATATACCGGCAACGGCACACGATACCATCATTATACCCAGTTCACCCTCACTTAGGCCATATCCTCTTTAATATAGAGTACGCGCGAGTAAGACGGACACAAGCTAACAATTCCCCCCAGCCTCCCTCGAGAACGCCAAGAAGTACCTCGCCGAGACGCTCGAGACGCTCGCCAGCATCAAGCCCGAGGACGTCAACGGCAAGGAGGCCACGACGGTCACGGCCATGATGGGCCCCAACTTCAGCCCCGAGATGAAGGCCGTCGACTACGTCCAGGGCTACCTGCTGCCCAACGTCTTCTTCCACGTCACCACCATGTACGACATCCTGCGCAGCAAGGGCCTCGAGCTCGGCAAGAAGGACTTCCTCGGCGGCTTCCTCAAGCTCGCTTAAGGGGTGCGCGAAACGAAATGAAAAAGAAAATAAATAAGATGCAATGCAATGGAATGGGTATATATATATATAAAGGAGGAGCAAATATTTACATAGTAGAAGACGAAATAGACCATTGATTGCACTAGACTGAGATGAAGCCTTTTTCCTTTGAGGTCGAATCATTATTTGTTGCGGATCCGTGAGTGAGAAGTCGTGATGTCGTGATGTCATGTTCAAGATACCGTTATCTTACTGGTTTCACTAATTAGGTGCGCCGACATAGGTCGACGATTACTGCAGACATGGCGTAAGTCAATAAATGCCAGTCGGTATTGCCGCCGAAGACGACAACGTCATCTGCACCGGCATTGTGCCAATGCCCCGCGCAACCGCCTCCTCCAATATCGTCTCAGTAGCAGACGCCCCTATCCTCGTCGCGCCCGCCGCCATAGCAAGCAACAACTCGTCGAGGGTGCGGATGCCGCCCGCGGCCTTGACGTGGACACTCGGGCCGACATTCTCCTTCATCAGCCTGATGTGCGGCAGCGTCGCGCCGCGGTACGCATAACCGCCGTCCGGCTGCCTGACGAAACCGTACCCCGTCGACGTCTTGACGAACGCGACGTCCAAGAAGGAGCAGATCTTGCACAGGTGGACGATATGCCAGTCCTCTAAAAAGTCGTTCTCGAAGATCACTTTGAGCGCCGCCCCGCCGCCGTGTTGCTTCGCGACGGCGTCGTTGACGGCCCGGATCTCGTTGGTCGCGTATTCCCAGTCGCCGCCGAGCACCTTGCCGACGTTGACGACCATGTCGATCTCGCGCGCGCCCTCGGCGACGGCCTCCTCGGCCTCGAGGACTTTAGTGTGCGTCGTGCTGCTGCCGTGCGGGAACCCGACGACGGCGCAGATGAGCACGCCCGAGTCGGCCAGCACGTCGCGCGCCACGGGCACGCTGTACGGCTTCACGCAGGCCGCGGCGACCTTGTGCTTCTTGGCGAGCTCGAGGCCGGCGAGGACTTGCGCGTCTGTCAGGGTGGGGTGTAGAAGTGAGTGGTCGATCGCTTTCGCGATCTGGGGGAGGGTTACGGTGATGGTGATAGGTGAGTCCATTGTGGTGGGATGGGGGCCCCGGTTTTACTGGAGCTATTGAAAGGGGAGCGGAGGGTAGGGATGATGCTTGGGATACCAAGCTTGAGACGGTCGTCTCTTACTATGCGAATACCTTAGAAAGCAGTCGAGCGACGTCAAGTGCAGAGTCCTCTAAAAAAATAAAAGGTAGGAGTAGACATGTTGATGAGAAAGTGAAGTGCGCGAGGTCGTGTGAGTTCCAGTGTTATGTAACTCTTTCGTATGGGTAGGCCCATCTCAATCGACTGTGGCGAGATCGCGATCTGGGGGAGGGATGCGGGGTTGCGTCCCGGCCAAGTGCCGACATGAGATGTGCGCCGCCCGAAAGCATTAGCGCAAGGGGGGGCTTCGTTGCTGGATGGATATGCGGGCGGAGTGACGATTTTCAGCCATTTAGATGATACTGGTGGCGAGCTTGTCGACTTGGCTTGGTATTTCGAGTAGTGGACAAGACCGATTGATTCCTTAGGCTGTGCTTTAGCGTGGATATCGTCTTCCGATGCGTAATAGAGGCCTCTTTAAGACAACCGGCTTACTCCTGGACAACGATAGATAGCTGTGATTTAAAATAGGTATCATCCCAATTGCTGCTGACAATCAAACCAGTTCGTCGACGTCCCGAAATCGAAATTCCCCTCAAGCGCGGCGTCCACAGCGCCCAGGTCAAACGTCGGGTCGAAATGTCCGAACAAATCCAAGTCAGGGACGGCGTCAAATAGCATGCACTCGCTGCCAACTTCGCTCGCGTTCTGCGTAGCCGGGTCTACGGCGCGGATCTCCTCCGGCTGGACCTGGGACCGCTCACCCTGCGGTGCGGGCTCGCCTCTCTTGGACAGGTCCGCCAGCCCGTTCTCCTGCGCGAGCGTCGCGACGGCCTTGTCCATCTCGTTGAGGACCTGCTCCGCCATGGCGACCATGGTCTTCGACTTCCAGAACATGTCGTCCATCGACTTCAGGAGCTGGATGTTCTTCCGGAAGGCCTGCTTGCCGCGGTTCCGGAACATGGGGACCTTGCTGTGTCGCATCTTCCGGTACGACACGCTCAGCGAGAGGGACACCGCGTAGGGGATGAAGGGCATGTAGGAAAGCTGCCCGGCGAACTCCTCGCTGATGATGGACGTGATGCGCTCTGCTGCTAGCGATCTGCGGCTGTTGGTCGCGGGGCTGGGCAAGGCGGATGACCTAATGTCACCAGGCGATTGCGTCGATAAGATGGCAACTGAGTGATAAAATATTTCCAGGGATGCTAGACTTAGATTAATTTACTGATCCCTCGTTAGGTATTATCGATCTCGCTTACCAAGGCAGAAACTCGGCATTCTCAGTGCCTCAGCATCTAGAATCATCTGCTCAAATATAGGCAACTCGATGAGTATCGGCTTGTTTGGCCGCGTCCCGGGCCGGTATACCCCGATGACCTTGTCAAGTAGAGTAATGATCATGAGAAGAACGCGAAAAGGCGGCGCCTGTGCGCGAATGCAATCCTCCAGATCCCAGCCGACGTCCCGTTCGTGAATAAGACATGCACGGCCGTAGAATGCGCTCGTAATGCGGTCAAGCGCCCAGAGGCAGCAGAAGATAGTTCTAACCATATCTCTCTTCTGATGTCCGTCGTCTACGGCCATCTGCATTCCTAGCGTGTGCATCTGATGCACGGCGCGGCTGTTCAGAAGCGCGGGGGTATCTGCCTCTTCTGCGTTCGTGGGCTGCGTGTACAGTGACAAAGCAGCCGACAGGCGAGTAAGCCAGACCCGGTCCGTGACAATGCCGGCGTCCATCGTCGTGAGGACGGAATTCGACAGACAGGCGCAGAATTCCTGCCGGGAGAGCAGCGGGCCGTTGGGACTGATGCGCAAGTGCTGGGTCGCCTCCGGATCCGCAGCGGCCGCGAGGCTAATCACCTGTTGAACCAAGATGTCCGTCGGCTCGTCTGGGGGTGGGGGAGATGCTGTGGACGGGTCTTCGAAGATGGGGAAGATGGGGTTCATCTTCTCGAAGTAGATGCGCCTCAGCACCGCGTAGTCGGGCGCCGGGGCGCGGCACGGCAGACAGTGGTTCCACAGATACGATCGCAGCATGTCCTGGACTGCCCGGCGCGACGACGACTGCACGCTGGGCACACTTGGGTTTTGCGTGTGAGGACGGGGAGCGATGGGGGCCTGCCAGATACCCACGCCGCCAGGGGCTGAGACGTCGCGCCGCGAGCAGAGACTGGTGGCCTCCATCAGGATTGCCTCGGGGTTCAAGTCGCCGTAGAATGTGGATGAGTGAGCCTCTCCGCGTTTCTCGGCCCCGCCATTCTGAACCACGGGCCGAAGTGGCTGCGTGTCCCCCGTTGCAAGGCTTGGGGGCGTTGGAGTTGGGGTTGGTTTACCGGTCCCATTTCTAGGTGAAGGTTGCGGCCTCTCCGTCTCCGGTAGCCGATGCGGCGATCCGACGGGGACGGGAGGCGGATCGCCGTGAACCTTTGGGTCCGTGTGGATGCATCGCTTCTTCCGGCGCCTGCATTTTTCGCAGGCTTGTGCCGTTTGGTGCCTCTTGCGTGGTAGGCCGTTCGTGTCCGATTCCACGAATTTGACCATGGCTTACGGTAGCCTACTTGCGCCTATGATAATTAATAGTGGTAGGTTAGGTGGGTGATAGGCAGATCGATAAGCGGACTATCTCCAAATTTGTCATCTCCGCTGTCTCTCTCCAAGTCCATGAGAGACAAACAGGCGGGTATTCACCTTTTTCATACAAAGGGATCAAGAAGCTTTACCCAGTTACCAGACGGCAGACACAAAGACATCAAATGACCATCTAAGCTTCACTAGTGCAGTTTGAGACGGAACCTGTTTCCACATTCCCCGGGTCAGCTCCGACGCGGCGGAACTGCTGAAATCGGTTAGTCCGCCTGTAGCGTATAAAGTGTCGTTGGCGTCACAAACTGAAGGCATTTTTGAAAGGGACTAATGGCAGAACTCCGACAATGGCCCGCTGGTGATGATCTTGTACTACCTCCCCCGCATGGGTGGCAGGGTATACCAAGTCTTACTCGTGCTAGTATAACCGACGCTTACGTGCCGCCATCAGCAGCTTCAGGCGATATTACAGGCGCTGGGCAAGCGAGGCCGCGTCGGTCATCATTCTAATGCGGGTAAGCCGCCCTCCTCTAGAGTGTCTATTCCGACGACTTTGTATATATGTTTAAGGTCTCTGTATTCGATGTCATGATATCAATTTAATTTCATTCACTTAGCACCCAAAATGCGCTTACTGGTAAAACCTTGTCTAAGATCGATATCAGTCACCCCTTTACTCTCCCAGGCTACAGTCCTCAGGGCCAATCCAGCACGTAAAATGGCTACGATGACTTCCACCCAATCCCAGGTGAAAAGGGAAGGAAATATTTCGGATTCGTTCGTGTCATTATCTGGCGGAGACCGCCCGCCACTACCCCAACGCTTTCTCGATCTCAAGAAGTCCTTGGTAGCCGGACACGAAGATAAGGTGATTGCAAGCTGGCAGAGGCTTCTTGCCCAGCTGAAACATGAAAACAGCATCCTTGCAAAAGAAGGATCGAATGTCATACCTAGCCTGGAATTTGCAAACCTGGACAATGACCTCGAGAGGTTGCGCTCGGAGATTAAGAAGAGAGGCGTCGCTGTCATTAGGGGGGTCGTACCCGAGCAAGAGGCCCGCTCGTACAAGAGTGATATTGAAGAATATGTCAGACAGAATCCCTCAACAAAAGGCAAGTCATACCACTCATAATTATTGATTTCAGCCGATTCTCTAACTGGAAGAATAGCATTTCCACAGGATAACCCCCAAGTATACGAGCTGTACTGGTCCAGCCCTCAGATTCGTGCCCGAGCACATCCCAACCTGCTCAAGGCGCAAACAAAACTGATGAATATCTGGGAATCATCAAACCCCGAGAGCGCAATCTCGCTATCACAGAATCTCGCCTATGCCGACCGCCTACGCATCAGGCAGCCGGGCGATGCGACGTTCGCACTGGGCCCCCACGTAGACGGCGGCAGTGTCGAGCGGTGGGAGAAAAACGGCTACGGGCTCGGCGGGGTCTACGACAAGGTCTTCGAGGGCTCGTGGGAGGAGCATGACCCGTGGGATGCCAGCACTCGGGTCTTCGCCGTCATGGATAACTACAACGGGCTTGGCGCTTGTTCGATGTTTCGCATGTTCCAAGGATGGCTGAGCATGAGCTACACAAAGGGGTTTGAGGGCACTCTGCTAGTGAACCCCCTGCTTCAGCTCTCGACCTCATATTACCTTCTAAGGCCGTTCTTCAAACCCGTGAGGGAATCCAAAAACTTGTCGACCGAGGAGTACCTGGCGGCAGATAATTGGGTATTTACCGGCTCTGAGATGACGAGCGAGTTACAGGGAGCAACGCCGGGCTACGGACAGGAGCTGAATACGGCGCTTCACCCGCACCTCGAACTTGATACAAGTATGGTACACATGCCTCAAGTAAAGCCGGGTGATTTCGTCGTCTGGCATTGCGACAGTAAGTCTTCATATCTGCTTAATTCACGCTTTGAGAAACAAGATTAACGCAAAGCGCAACTCAGCTATCCACGCCGTCGACAAGGTCCATAAAGGGCAGTCAGACTCCAGCGTGCTCTATATCCCGATATGCCCCGTGACCGAGCAGAACGCCCAACACATGGTGCGTCAGAGAAAGGCGTTCCTTGATGGGACCCCCAGCCCGGATTTCCCCGGTGGCCAGGGTGAATCCCAGCATATCGACCGGCCTACGGTCTCTTATCTTCAGGCGCACGCCGATTCGGAAGGGCTGAGGGCTTTTGGATTTGAGAAGCTTGTGGCGGCGGAATCTGATGGCCCCGGCGCTAGGGAGGTCACAGAGAAGGCGAATGAAATTCTGGGGTTTTAGACATCTCACGCTTTACAGCCACATTCGGTTTTGAGACTGGGAGGACTCGCGGTGGATTCTTGGTGGCCGACATTTTCTATTCTATCATATCTCGGGGTGGCTCGGCACGGTTCCGGGCGGCTTTGCCCTCGGATATTTTGGGTTTCATATATGTATAACTGCGTTCCTTGGTATCGTTTCCACCGGATAGCTGTGCTAGCCTTGGGGCGGGTTCAATCCTCCATTAGGGAGGGGGGGGGGGGGGGGGGGGGTAATAAAACCCAAACAGGTAGTAATTTAAACCACAGTGTTATATACCCGGGGCTGCCAGTAATTATAAACAACAATAAACCAACGCACAA
>MU392909.1:0-13576 GCA_022578505.1 Nemania abortiva | reverse complement strand
TAAAATTATTTATATAAATATATAAATTAAATATTATTTAATAATAATTATATTATAAAAATATAAAAAAAATATATTAATTTTTAATTTTAAAATTAATTATTATATTATTAAAAATTAAAAATTAATTTAAAAAAAAATTAAACTTTTAATTTTATAAAATATAAAAAAATAGTTTAATTATTTAATTAAATAATAAATATTTATTTTATAATTAATATAAATTATAATATAATTTTAATTATTTAAAATAAATTATTTTTAAATTAAACTAATTAAAATAATTATAATTAATTAAATTTATAATTAATATATTTTAAACTATTTTTTTTTATTTTTTTTTATAATTTTATTTTTATATTATAACATTAAATTTTATAAATATTTTATACCTTAGTACTATAAAACCTTTAGCCATAATTTAAATTTATTTAAAAAAACAATTCGGAGCAGCTTGTGGAGACTGGTATTCCACTGGTCGCCCATTATCATCCGGCCCATGTTGACCTTGGCCCCGTCGCCAAGGGTCACTTCCCCAGCTCGGCTCCCATCCCACCGTCCGTGTAGCTCTCTGGCTCCTGAGACGTCTCACCCGGGATGAGCACTCGGCGGCTGGATCCATTGTCGCTGAACTTGAAGACTCGTAGCATCGTGGGCGACATCGCCTCGAGCTCGGCGTCAGTCAGCCCCCAGCTCAGCCAGATGACCTGAATCCCGGCCTCACGCGCGGCGGAGAGAGCGTGCTTCAACATGACGGCCTCGGCCTCGTGGGCTTTGCCCTTACGGCCGACGGAGCGCAAGAGGAAGAAGTTCTGCATGTCGATTATGACGAGGGCAGTTTTGTGAGGCGCAATGATGACGAGACTGTTTGTGGTTTGTAGAGTGATTCGGGGTTGCACCTGAGGCGAGTCCGGCTCGGCAGGGCGGGTCAGGTCGAAGCCATCTAACTCTGACCGGAGCCAGAAATGCGACTTATTGCCGCTGAGTTTGATGGGGGAGCTGGCCGGGTCTGATGATGCCATGGTGTGAGATGTCCGGGATAGGTGCAAGCGTAGGGTGGTGTTGGTGATTGCGTGTCTCCTGGAGAAGACAGGGAAATGAGCGGAGAGTGAAGAAAGGCCCAGGGCTCTACGATAGAGCTTCCACCTCGACATTTGAGTGTTTGCCCGTTCGAGGTCCATTCCATCCCCGTCTCTCCACGTTGCCGTTACACTGTACCTCCTTGCCTCGTACCCAGTAGCGAGGGTGGGGTACCGTAGCTATCAGGTACATAGGTAGGCAAATACCTAGGCAGGCCTGGTAAGACAGACAGAGATGCAGCCACACTGTCGAGCTGTCTCAATCACAGCTGAGCGTCAACCTCGGAGATGAATCCCACCATATAAATTACTAGCGTAACAACCCATACTAGAGCAGACTCTACTCAACAAGCGATGGAAGGGTTGGGTAAAACGTAAGAACTTACAAGGCCGTTTCGACTCAACGCACCTGGGCAGTGACTGGATAACGAAAATCAGTCCCAACACAATAATGGAACAGTAGCCCATCGTAGCCAATTGGAAAGGTCTCTGTATAGTGTCCATTACTACTGAAGAATATAATGAGGGGGAAAGCTTGGAATGATTTGTGATATTCACTGCGCCTTTAGGGATGATATTGTCAGAATTGACCGGTTAATTTGTATGGATTGGCGCGGGCTAAATGTACTAGGAGTGAGCAGGGTCTGCTCACTGCAGTTTTAAATGCTACAACCTTTAGTTTTAGGAGCTTCCATACCAACACTTGAACATTTAAAG
The DNA here is from genome assembly GCA_022578505.1 of Nemania abortiva. Classification (NCBI taxonomy): domain Eukaryota; kingdom Fungi; phylum Ascomycota; class Sordariomycetes; order Xylariales; family Xylariaceae; genus Nemania; species Nemania abortiva. The sequence goes on along the minus strand of MU392909.1, from coordinate 11,780 downwards.
CAACATGTGTCTCATGATACTAAGAGACCGCTAGGATAATTAGAGACGTTCCTTCTCTATAATATACTATTCTGTCCTCACAGAGAACCACCTAGAATTCATTGATCTCCATTCATCCTTCTTTATAAGAGGATATATTATCCCCCTATAACTGCATCCCTTTGTATGAGCTTCTATCGTGAAAACTACGCCAATGTAGGATCATGTAGAAAACTCTTAGAACAACCTTATGCTTGCGATCTGGTTCATGAAATATAATGAATAATAGTCCTCCTCGTTTATTCTTCTACATATATATCCATCTACTAGCCAACACTCAAAAATCCAGCATCGATCTATCATTCGCAACCCCCCAGATATCTGCCACAGCAAGCATACTATCAAGCAGACTCATTCTCGCGCAAAATGGTTATCCTTAAAAGAAAGAGGCTCACTGGGCAAACGTCTGACAACAATAATGAGGGCGGTCATATTGCGTTGCCACAGTATGCACCATTCATCCCCTTTAACTCTCCAGATCTACAGAGAGAAAAGTACAAACCCCGAGATCTACTGAACTTCACCGTAAAGGCTTTCCATTCTCGACGGGATGTTGATTTGAGTCTTCGTCAACGAACATTACGTGACAAGTTTATCAAGGTCTTCAACAATCGCAAAAGTGAGTACGGAAACACCTTTGATGACGCGCAGCTCGAGAGTTATGAGAGGGATATGAGGGACTTCGTGCATGGCCTGGACGGTTTCTTTTTCTTTGGCTGTCTAGAGCGGCACATTGAGATTGATTTGGGCATGGATATGGAGAGCCCTTCCGGCAGCCGGAGCCAGGACGGTTACACTATCCCCTCTGAAGTGGAATCTAGATATTTCATCAAAATTGGGCTCAACCTCGGGCGCGGTGGCCAAGTCTATGATCTCGCGTACCTCGCCGGAATTCTTGGGTATGTTTTTCGGCCTGTCGTTATAGTTCCCTAACCCTCTGCTTCTAGAAGACTCCGTTATATTCGCATGCTAACGTTTACCACAGTATGTATTCGTTTATTTTTAAGACAATCGCAGCCATAGCCCCGATAGTTCTAGAAAGTAAGGCTTGAGGAACTGAACTGACATGCGTTGATGCACTAGTACATGAAATTGTCCACGCCTGGTACATGTATTTCAGCTGCGTATGCGAGGAGTGTGATAGAGACCGACTCAACACAACAGGCCACCCTTCGGATGCCCACGGGCCATTATATCTCATGCTGCATCGTCTGCTCGTAACGGAGATTAGACGATGGCATCCAACACTAAAAGATTTTCTCGCACACGATTGCCCAAATGACGAAGTTAGCCGAGTCTCAAAGAAAATGTTTCAGGAATTCATGGGTAGCCTCGACGTGCGGGAGCGGAAGAAGTATAATAGAATACGAAGCCTCAAGTTCGGACCCCAGCTATTCGTCCGGCTAACGGACGACGGCAAGGTTATAGTTCGGCCACAACTCAAACACAACCAGCTAAACCAGGAGGATGCGTTGAGGGGCGAGGTCTTACGACAAAAGGAGCTGGCGGAGGAGCTGGCTGAATATGAGGTCACGAAGAACCAACGAGAGCGCAATAACAAAGCACGTGAAGAAAACGTAAACGACGGAGCGGATAATGAGACTGAGAAATAGGGCGACCCGGGTGAGCCTACGGGCCCATAACTACTCATTTACACGCCACCCCTCCCCTTTATACTTTAGTACTAAAGAGATGGCCGCCTGGATACCTAACTCTTATAGCGGGCATCTAGTATTTTAGTTTTTCATAGAAGTGCGCGCATCTCGGAATAAAGTCCTTTCGTTGGGAGTCTAAGTTTGAGGCAGATACTAGTTGCATGCATTGAGGACGATAAGAAAGTGTAAGCCAAAGCTCCAAGAAAGTCTGTCGTCGAAGCCTCAACGACTGGGACTTTCTCGGCACTTAACTAGCTACCTTTAGGGGGGGAATTGGCTCAAAAGACTGATAGGGTGTATACATACCTCACAGGCATTTCTTTCCGACTACCATATTATCGCCGGGTCGGAACCTTGGTCAAGACCCAGACCATAATACACTGCATTCGCCTCAGCCAAGCCTATATCAGTCATAGAGCAGACTCTGCTTCCGTAGAATCTTTCTTCTTGTATAATAACACCAAGCCAACAACAGCACGTTTAGCGGTTAGACCGGACCCCTTTTTATTTTCAAACTTCATATCCTAACCTACATTTTATCTTCGATCAGCTCAGCCAAATATTCCGGCTTCCAATCATCCCCAAAGCACTTGTAAATATGAAGTTTCCTTCCATCCTAGCCTTGGTGGCTGGCGCCGTCACCGCCGTCGCGTACGACATGTCGAACCTACCCAACGGCATCTACAAAATCCCGATCGCAGACAGCGGGGTGATCGACTATGCCAACGCCATCAACCTGAACATAAATCTACCGGGCGACCGCTTAAGCCGCGCCAACGGGAGCACCGTTAGCCCCGAAGAGAACGACAATTCTGAGGACGACGAGGATGATGACGGCGACGACGAATTACATGTAGACGAGTCCGACGACGACGGGGACCCCAAGGACCACAAGCCCAAGCCCGGCCAAATCGTCAGGGGCAAACACTGCCACAAGCACTGGCCGCACCACCACAACGGGTTCATCACGGGCCACACGATATTGAACATGACCAGCTACCCGCTGGCGTTGGAATTGTTCAGTAGGTACTCCCGTCTTTACGCTTCACTTCCTGTTTTTAGCAATGGATAACTGGCCCTGGATGGCCTTTCCCCTCCCATCTTTCCGTTCCCTTCAACACCAAATCAGGTCTCCTCAATACCAAGTAGAAGTTTCTAACATCACCACAGCCGACTGGCTAACGACGGGCGCGGACGGCGGCTGGCTTGAGCCCGCCGAGGTGCGCATGGCCAAGGCCGACGACATGGTAGTCGGTGCCTGCGCCTACAAGAAGCCGACCCAGCTGTATAAGTACCCGCGCCTGCGGACGGTGAGTTTACTACTGGAATCATTCTTTTCTCCTTCCAGAAACTGGAGAGCACCCGACATGCCCCTGCAGTATGCTTCAGGGACTTGTTTCGGGAGCCCTAGAACTTATTCAAAGAGAGATTACTGACTCCAGCGGTTGTAGTGCGTGCACGAGCTCGGTCTCGCGATGCAGGCCGCCGATAAGGACTGTGCTGCTGGCAAGGTGGGCTGCCACGTCTGCGTGCAGCACTGGCACAAGTACTACTTCCGCTTCGACGCCAGCGAGGCGCCTAGTGAGTGCGAGTGTGCGTGGACCTATTGGTAAAGAGGCGGCTGCGTGATCAAGGCGCATGGGGCTTGCGTTGATATTTGTCATGATCTTATACCCTACATTATGGTTTTCTTTCTGTCTAATGAGGCAGACTGGCCCTCCGTGGCCTCCTCTTGCAAGTACGACGGTTCAGCCGCTCAGTACAATCCCCTGGCAAAATTGCCGTGAAAGTGTCCAAGCCTCCAAAGTGCGGCATGTATTGGGCAACACCCAAAAAAAAGTTGAGGACGGTGGGATACGTATTACAGTTTCTCCATTCCCCATCACGCGTCCACGATAGAAGAAATAAATTTCGATTTGCAGATGTCCGAAGCGGAACTTAACTTGTAGTAAACCCAAAAGGCATGCTTCTATCTCAGGTCAGGTGGTGTCACAATACATATCACCTATCAGCTGGGCGGGAGAACGTAAGCGCCGATCACAAAATTATATGACAATGAGATCATAGATGGGCGCATGTGATGAAGCCGTTATCTTCCTTTAAAAGGACCTTCTAGGTCTGTTATTCATACTGATGGCTATGGGAATGACTTTAAGTCTGCATCCAGCTTTGTCATCCATTTGTCCATCTATCAATACTGCCGCCCTGTCACAAGACACCTCAACCGTATAGCCCTAGGGTAATACAGTGTATCTACACATTCAATCTAGCGAGGCTTTGAAGATACTAAACTCACTCCTAGTCTAGACCGCTTCCCAAGAACCGCCTCTTATCATGCATTAGAGATCAACCGCATCAAGGTCCATCTTCGGTAGGTGCGCCATATGAACCTTTGCGCTTGCAAATGGGACGAAGCGCGCGCTAAAAGGCTTACCCTTGGCCTGGGGGTTGAGCGGAGGGTTTGCCGGCGTGTCGAATTGGATCGGCCAGTCGATCTCCGTAGCGGCAACGTGTAGCTCGAGGGGCGGGGCGCCGAAGGCCCAGATGGGGTTCGGAAGTTCCGTGGCGTCGGAACTCATAACCTTGATCTGCGACGGGTCGATGGCGATGTTCCAGAGATCCGTCGTCTCAACAACGTGGTCGACCGTTTGTAGCGTCGTGCTTGAACGGATGATGGAACCCCCGTCATACGCGACCGGATAGTGCGATGTCTCGTTATAGTCGAGTGCAAGACTGTACAGGAGCGGTCCGTAATACACGGCCGCCGTGTTGTTGGCGAGATCTGCAACGCGCGGTTCGGTCTGGAGGGTGATGGAAAGTGTGCTCTGTCCTTTGGGGACGTCAAATTTCTGCAGCCCGGCATCTGTTGGGGAGATATTAACACTAGAGCCGCCAGACGGCCCCGTTGCAGTGCTCGACGAGTTGGCCCAGGTTGGGATGCGAACATAGAATGTGAAGTCATCGTCGGCCGATATCGAGTAGCTCAAGTCCATACTAAACGGATAATTGGTATCGGTTGAGATGGTGACTTTGTTGTTGCCCAACACGGTCGATACGCTACCCGGAGAGAGGAAAACGTGGGCGATACCTCCGTCTTGCGTACCAACGAAGGAATTCGCAAGGAACTTCGGGTAGCCTTGTGGATGATTCACGGTGCAACAGGGCTATGAACATCATTAGTAACTTTGGCAGACAGTTTGTGTGTAGAATACTGACGTAGTCTGGTTCTAGGCCAAACACGTTGCCATAACTCCCGACATTATCCCACATCTGGGGCTGCACTGTGAGGTTTCTTGACCATGGCTGAGAACTGTGAGCGATAGGTCTTATTATGGTTCCGGAAGAACTAACTTACTTGGTTCTCTTGCTGTACGTATTGACGAGACCACCAGTCAGACCAGATCTGCCCAGGGAAGGCATTGAACGCCGTCTGCTCCGCCCAGTCCGCGATATCATTATCTGCCAAGTATTGGTATATCCACGCCAGGGAAAACATGAGTTCCGTAGAGGTACAGAGTTCGGCTCCTCTGTTCGGATTGTTATCGGTCATTGCTTCATCGCCAATAATGGTCCCGGCGATAGATGTGTGATACGTTGCCACAAGGTCTATCGCTGTTCTGGTCTGAGTCTTTAGTGTCTCATCATGTGATGTGCGGTATATGGCCAGAGGAAACCGGATAGCTATCTCAAGTTAATATGTGTTCCAGAGCAACGCCGATATATGTTATGTCTCCTCCCTGATTAGTCTTACCCTCTGCCAAATTCACACCATGGGTGAATAGCCATGAATACGACTGATGTCTAGGGTCATAGACAACCTCCGGAAATGTTCCCTCCACAAAGAAAGTTGTCCAGTCGACACCAAACTATAGGCCAAAAGTTAGCCACAGACATAATTGCTAGTAAGGCCAATTCCTCGTCCTAAGGTTGTATTCTAGGATTAGAGGGTATTAACAGGAGTATGTAAATCACATACTACTTTGTTCCCCAGAATCATGAGGTCCATGGTGTCCCAAATCAAGTCAGAGTTGTTTTGAGGGTGATTCTCGTAAAGCCATTGCAGTGGGATATGCACTATTAACCACGAGATTAGCTACCGTTAGTTGATATTGATCTATAAAGTATAGGTAGTGTCTAGGAATGATCGCGGCGGGACTCAAAGGGGTTGAGCATAATGCCAAGAGTTACTGACGTTCGTGAGCCCTGGCCGCTCCCCATCCGGATCCGTCGAAAACGTCGCCTTCTTTTGCGATTAAACCGGTAAAGTTATTTTGGAGCATGCTATGAGCAAGTGTAATGTATCGATACATAGCGTCGACTACTCTGTCCGTTTCGGAGGGCTCCGCCTGGGCGTATTGCTAAACAAGGTTGTTAGTGTTTGGCTAGCATTTGACTCGCAACGTTCTAGCATAGCCAAGTAGGTCTATGATGTGCAAAGCCAAGAGAAGAGACAAGATTCCCAAAACTTCCCAACTAACTCCGTGTTAGGAATGACAAAAGCGTACATACCATTAGTCCAAGCATGATGTAGCTTCGTCCCCATAATCCTCGGGTCTGTGGTGTCGTTTCTGGGCCTAGCCATCCGTCATCTTGTTGATTGGCAAGGATATAATCAACAAATGTTTTAACTTGGCCTTTCAACCTGGAGTCGTTGAGACTATAGGCGAGAGGAACAAGACCATTGAACCAATAGCCAGCAGACTCATGCAGAGTTGAATATTCCGTATCGCCACCAAGCCATTGTGAGTCCTTGACGTAGCGATAGAAATTGAACAAATTGCCTGCAAGTCCAGAAGCTGACGTCTCTAGCTGTTCCCTGAGCCAGCCTCGAGGCTTGACTGACCCGAGAGGTAGGGCTTGGTACACTGGTTGCACAACTGGTCTCCGGTTAGTTGGATCCTAGGGTCTCTTGTGTGATCACTCACGCTCATTGCTGCTCCTAGCTTTCACAGGCTGCCTAGACGGAGGATGAGCGACGGTATTTGTGCCCAAAAGAACTAGCACGACCGCGAGGGCCCCTTTCAGGCTAATTGAGGTAAACATCTGAAGAGTAGCGATATCGTAATAGCTGGGTATATAATATGTATGAAGCAGGCGTCAAGGTGAGATACTAATGAAACCAAAACAGCAGTGCCAAAGGTTGCTCGTCGACTTCTCACATCGACCGCGTCGGTTACAAAACAGCCTACTGAGACAGAAGTGTTCTTGGGATCATGTTGCTGAAAGGGAAGAGGAACAGCGAGAGGATCTAAGACATGAAAGCCTGGGGTGTGGAGATGCAGATGTCATTGCTCTTTCTGTCCCCTTTGCCTGCCCTTTGTACAGTAAGGACGGACGGGTCGGGCCTGGACATTGATATATGCAAGCATGAAGCTTAATACCGCCCAGCGACTGCTTCCCGGCATTATCCCCGATGTGTCCCTGCCAGCACATCAACCTGCTACTGCCAATTGATTAGGCTGGTAACAATTCGAGGCAGTGTAACGTGCATATGCAGAGCTACAAGATGAGGTAGGGGCCATGTTCCCCCGCGTCTTGCCTGCCCCTCGTCAATGTCATCATCAATCGCGATGCCTCTTTCTTCCCCTCATTATCAATGATCAAATGATCTGGTGGTAATCCCACACGTGACCACATCACATCGCGCAGCTAGTCCAGTGCTCGGCTCCCTTACCGACATCGCACGGGTTGCCCAACCAGATGGTTTTGATGCGATCAGTAGGTGCCGGATATCGTATTGATCTGCACGGGCTATCGGCGTGCGTCGCGTGTCCGGGGTTGGGTGCCCATTGGCGCCCGCGCCGCCCGGTTGCTTCATGTGGGTGAGCCTGTCGATCGGGATTTGCGATTGGTTCCTGACCGGTCACAAACCGAGCATTCCCTGGAAGAAACAAGAATCGCCGTGCGCTCGGTCAACAAGATACCATCTCAGATTACATCCAACTGCCGCTTTTGGGATTCCGGTCACGATCAAGTTGTACTAATGCTGCTAATAATAGGCGCATCAGATCTTGGATGGGCATTTCCGCTATTCTTTATATAAGCGTTCGGCTATTACGTTGCTGTATTGTTAATTTTATATTTTGGTAAGAAGATCACTTAATTCTGGATTAGCAGTTGTGGCAATCGTCAAAAACATTTAGTTGAACAATTAGTACGCTATAGACTGCCAAAAGAGGAATGGGTAAGCATCAATTAGAATACTCCAAGTGTCTCTACCATTCCATACAATCATCAATAAAACTTTAGCAACCGACCAGGCTCGCCTGTGACTCGATGAAATTTCGGCTTCAATCATCTCTAGCTGGCCATCACCATGTCACCGGGCACAACCAAGATCCGGAACTCTATCCCGAGTACGGCACATCCCCCAGAAGCCCCCAGATGGACGTGCGGTCACTCTTTGTCACCATACTCGCCGCATACTCCAAACTCAAGTTCCATCCTCTTAACGCGCGATACGGCGATGTCCTCCGAGTATCTAAGCTGCCACCCTCGACCGCCATGCTGACTCGATAGTCTCGCATCCCGAATCTGCAGACCGTTGCTCCTCCGTCAGCTAGCACCTTGGCCCTTGCGTGCCTCTGCTAGTGACACAAATTTCAACCAAAATTTATTCTCGATGTGATCTTTAAGCCATTTGGCATTCTCAGGATCGTTCATGAATTCGAATTCGGCATCTACGAGTTTCATGTCGAGACGAAGGTTCGTTCGGATAAGTCTGCGCATGGCGTCGGCATCTCGAGGCCCTCTCTTTGGCCTAGGCTGCTTGGGAGGCCTTGTAAATGGATACTCTCTGAGCTTGCTTTGTACTTCTACAGGCAGGGCTTGTTGCATAGCCACTCTGTATGGTGGACGTTAGTTTGAACAACAGCATCGGTAAGACCGAGGGCTTCTAACAAAGACTCTCCTGTCCACTCGTACCACAATATAGGTACGTCATCGTCAGAGGCAGATCGACCATAATCAACAAGGAAGTAACAAGTGCGGTTATCATAGCCAAACTGAGTGCCGTATGAGTTCCAGCGGTCTTTGCCAAAAACGAAATCACGATTCCAGTGATGTTGGCAAATACGATTAAGCATGTAAGTGCATCTTGCACCGTAGTCATCGCCCGGCACGAGATGCGTCTTCGTTCGGACCAGTATTCGCTTAGGTCCCTCTGAGTTTGTTTCAGGAGGTGGGTCATCGACCTCAAGCTGGCTGGTGGTTGTCTCCATGATTACGCTGTGGACGAAGGAGAAGACGAAGGAAAATGGTGCCGGGCCGCATATTTTGTTTGAGATGAGGTTAGAACGTGGCGGGGACTCTCATCCCTTCATACGTAGGAATCGAGCTTTATTGGTTTTGCTCAGAAACACTTGCTGACACATTATGCACAGACCGCTTAGCAGTAAAAGCTTGCCGAACGTCTAGTTGACAACTTTTATATTTTAATCACATTTAGGGGCTTATTGTATAAGACGCGGCCAAGTGTAATTCTTGTACAGAAGCTCTATGCAGTCCGTACGGTTAGTAGAATTGGAGTATAATATTGGCATAGCGATATCTTTCAATGCAGAAAACTTAATAGATTCCTTGTACCTACTAGGCAGCAACCACGGCACTTCGCCAGTGTAAATCTGCCTTACCATCCGCCATGTTACGGCCAATCAAGAGACACTGACCCCTGTTGGGAATGATATTAGAGCGCGCGATGCTAGAGCAGTAGCACAACTTATCTCCGTGAGTTAATACACAGACCAAAACCTGCTCATCAATTTACAAGCTTTGCTTCTTACAGTATAGGCATTACACACATGCTGTGTCTCCCTAATTCAACATCAAACTCTCAGTTCCTAACGCTGATCGCAATGTCTTTCGGTTTTTCCGTAGGAGACTTCCTTGCAACAGCACAGTTGGCCTATAAACTCGGAAAAGCACTTTCGGATGCTCAGTACGCGACAGCGCGGTATGAGGAGCTTACTGCACAACTACATGTTGTCCACAAAGTATTGTTACAGGTTGACGAACTACGGGTCTCGAAGCAGCTCGCACCTCCCACAATTAATGCACTTATGTTTGCTGTGAATGCAGCTAGTTCTGCAATGGAATCTTTCCTTGAGAAAAACGAGCCTTATCTTCAAGCGTCATGCCGGAGCAGCCATGGCGGCAATATGATCAACATATTCCGGAAGACAAGGTGGGCAATACAAGGTCCAGATGAGGTACAGAATGCCCCAAAGAGAATGTCACCCGGAAAATCTTAACCCCCTTCTATGATAGGTTCACAATTTGTACTCGTCACTGTCAATGCTGTTAACTGCTGTTAATATCCTTGTGACAATGGCTTGCTATCAAAAGTATGACCTACTAGAACTAGTAAGAGGTTGGACTAACAAAACCCAACCAGCACGGGTTATGATCCGGCGTGTTCTGTTGAGTTGCAGTTGAACGGAAGCCGAGTTCAAGATACACCTGGACTATTAAGGCCAGGGCTTCATGTTACAGCCTTGATTACCGGACCCGCGAGAGGTTACGAGCCATTGGGTTTTTGTGCACCAGACAACCCTGCCTCCTTTTTCCGGCCTGGACAGATCTTCACTGTCCCTCTGTTATCGGAATACAATATCCAAATTAGACGTTCCTTTTTCCCTCCGAATCTTGACAACCTACCTCTAGAGCCAATTGAGACATTAAAGGCAAAGGCAATAGAAAGGTGTCAAGAGGGCAGGTCGAAAAGACTACGGCAGATATTACGGCTTCCCCTAAAATACATGGTGGCCTACTGCAAGCAAAGCACACTCGCTAGCGGAGAAACCGGAGTGGCATGCCTGCTCTGCCCTCGACGAAAGCGACGACCCATACGAAAGGATGAATGGGCAACATGTCACTTTCGCTACCAACATTGGGCACTATACTTCGCATTAGTACCTGAGGAAGCCTCTCGGGAACTAGAGCCCGAAAAGAGAGCCGAAGTAGATAAAATGCGGCCATTAGCTGCACAACGACAAATGCCCGCTGAATTCATACCAGATCAGTGGATTGTTCTGGGTGATATAAAGCTAGACTATCCGATCGAGAGCGACTCGGAAATTTGCGAGAGTTTTAAAAACCAATCGATGCTAAAGCCACTATTTCCAAGCGGCCCGGTCTTGGGCCGACGTTTTGTGGTGGTTTATGAGGAGCTAGACAGTTGCCTCTGCTTGGGAATACATACGTATGGGTTTGTCCCAACCACACTATGTAGAACTACCGGCTGAGAATATCACAGATACGCCCGGCAAGGCTGCAAAGCACAGCCTGACCAAGACCTCTTCGCCATAATTCATAGCGGAAACGAGCCGCCCACACCGCTTCCGGGCGAAACGGGCATGCGCCTATCTCCCATTCGTATGATTCCGCATCATCCGTCCACGGCCCTCCCTCGCTCGGCCCGGATCCATTTCGGACGAATATACAGGGTGAAGCACACGGCGGCAGTAGAAAACCTTGGTTTGATCGACCCCGTATCCATGGAAGATCTCCAGGACCAATTTGAAGCCAATGCGGGCCGCGCTGATAATACCCAGGTGGAGAGTCCAGAAACTAAACCATTACCAGCAGACATGGAAATTGTTAGGCAAATAAGAGACAGTATTCATAGTATAGGTGGTGTTAGCGGGCTCCTTAATAATGAGTGTTGAGATAAGATGAATAAAGGGGAAGGTGTATATAAGCCCGCCAGTCATTTTGCAAATCGTAGTTCTCTCTTCTAGAATGACGCTTAGGAGAAGCAATATAGGCACAGGAAGTTCTATTTGCTCGTTCTACTTAGATAGAGCAGCATACGCTGCCCCGCCAGTTCCCGTGTTGTACACGGCCTACCCGGGAGAAACTGCTTCGAAACTACTAGGCATTTTATCCCTTTGAATGCCGTTTCGGCACCAGTACTTTTTTCAAGCCCCTGTTAGTCCCACATTCCCCCTGCTTAGATCAGCTACATCCTTTAAGCGCACAAGTAGCGGCTTTCTAGCAGCATGTTATGCATTTATGAAAGTACCTATTGTTCTAGGCGTTACATCTAGCAGGGGTATAAATGGGTGAGATCCGGGGGGGAAGCCAAGT
>MU392908.1:0-14038 GCA_022578505.1 Nemania abortiva | reverse complement strand
CTATATTTTAATTAAAAAAAATTAAAATAATATAAATAATAAAACTATTATAATATTTATTTTATTAATTAAATATTTAATATTAAATTTTTTTTTATATAATAATTTAATTTTTTAAATTTAAGTTTTTTTTTTTTAATTAATTAAATAAATTAGCTTAAAAAAGTTTTTTTTTTAAAAAATTTAAAACTTATATTATTTTTATATTTTATAAAAAACTTTTAAAAGTATTTAAATATAAAAGTATTTAAGCCTTTAAAGTATAGTTTATATTAATAAACACTGAGCCGTTTTAGTATTTATACATTTCAAAATCTAGATATGAGCACTCCATGCGAACAGCGATTGCGATTGGATTTGCTTTTTCATCATAGCCGTGTACCGTTCTGTCGAGTTGCGGAAAGAGGGTGTCCAAGCATCCTTTACATCTTGTTGCTGCGATAATCAGGAATTGTCTCTGGCCCCTCGTTGTAGGGGTCGTCGCGGAGCGAGACTCATAGGTAATTACTGCATCCAATAGTAATTTGAATACTAGAAGCACTTAGCGCCTGACAGATGCCGGATCTATCGGCGAGAGAGGATGTCTAGCAGTACTGTAAGGTAGGGCTAGATGTATGTACCTAATGAGCCACTAAGTACTTACCTACCTACATAGGTACCTACCCGTAGCGGGAAAATGTGGGGGAAGAGAACCGTTCTTTGGCCGAAAAGAAACTACATATATTATATAAGCTGATGGTTACCCCCCCCTGTCGACCCGATGATGGGCAAAGCTTTCGCAGGTAAATGATACTTCCGTTGTAACATATAGACTACGTGGTACGGTTTTCTCCCTATGTAACAGTTATTACTGCCTTTCCTAGTTTCCCGGTACCCGTAGGTATATCTTTCTGGATCAACCTTCCTCTGACAGATCGGCTGCAATAATCCGAAGAGGTTCAGCATAAGGTGAAATTACTTTGTTGTGTTAAACACTCGTCCAAGATGGCTTCCAAGGTCGGCCAAGCTATCTCGGCCCTCAGAGAAGCATTGCCGCACGCTCGTCTCATCACGCCCGACGCGACCGAAGAGTACCAGACCTTGAACAATAGTTATCTCTCCGGGTTTGAGAGTGACCTACTTCCGGCCGCTATCTTCCTTCCCGAGTCTAAGGAAGATGTCGCTGCCTTTGTTCGCTCCATCCAACCATTTGCGAACGAAGTGAAGTTCGCCATCCGTGCCGCCGGACAACAGCCCCTGCCAGGTTGTGCGAACGTTCAAGATGGCATCACTGTCGACCTCCGATCTCTGAGAGGTCTCCTTATGCAAGACAAGATTGTGCAGGTTGCTGCCGGGGAGCGCTGGGGTTCCGTCTATGAGTTTCTGGAGCCCCATGGCTTGGGCGTCACTGGGGGGAAATCAACGTCGTGTGGCATCGGCGGACTAGCGACGCAAGGTATACTCCAACATTGACATCTATGGCTTAGTGTAGTATCGCGACATTCTCACATATCGCTGATTAGGTGGCCTCTCGTTTTATTCATCGCGGGAAGGCTTCATATGCGACAATGTTGTCAATTTCGAGGTTGTTGTAGCGTCTGGCGAGATTCTCAATGCGAACGCTCAGAAGAATCCAGATCTATGGGTCGCGCTGCGTGGTGGCGGAAACAACCTCGGTATGAAAGAGAGTTCGCCAGATACTTGCCTTGGCTGATCGAGAAATATAGGTATCGTGACCCGATTTGATTTTAGGACGTTTGAGCAAGGGCCCATGTATGGAGGCATGGTGTTTTACTACCAACCAAGCTTTTCCGGACAGGTGACTGCTTTAGTGAAGGAGCTTACCTCGACCAAGCCCAGCGTAGAAACGCACCTGATGCTTAGCATCGCCTATGCTCAAGTCTTTGGCAATGGAAATGACGTTCTCTGTCTTAACCAAGTCTACTACACCCAGCCTGAACAAGACCCTCCTGCTCTGGCACCCTTTACCAACATTGAGCCGCAAAGAAAGGAGATGAATACTATGAAGATCCAAACGCTTGTCCAGGCTGCGACGGAACAGACAAGCGCCGGGCAGAGTAAGATCAGGTACGTTTCTCGCATGATCACTAATGCCCTGCTGTACCTCCCATATAGTCTAAACTGTCGTCTTCTAGGTGTCTCTATATGAACGTCAACGTCAAAGCTGATATTGAAACTTTGAACACGGGTGGTAACATTTGGTGCAAAGAGCTAGAGTCTGTTAAAGATGCTGCAGGTCTAATGTGTTCCTATACTCTGCAAGCGTACCCAGTGTCGCAGCTTAAGCGCACAGAAGCGAATGGCGGCAATGTTCTAGGTTTGGACCCCAAGAACGGCCCCGTTGTCAACGTGCTTCTGTTATCTTACTGGGCAGATAAGAATGATGACGATCGAGTAATTGCCTTTATGAAAAAGGCTTTGGAGGCTATCAAGCAGAATGCTGCTACTAAGGGTCAGTTGGTGCCGTACATCTACTGGAACTATGCATTCTCCGACCAAGATCCCCTTTCATCTTATGGGGAAGAGAATGTCGAGAAGCTTAGGAACGCCAGCAAGAAGTACGACCCCAAGGGAATGTTCCAGACAGCATGTCCGGGCGGTTTCAAGCTATTCACATAAATGAGAGACGCGGCTAGTATCCTCTCATTGAAGTTTATTGATGCCTCCGTTGGTCAAGATCCTGCAGTTGGCGTGATGTTAGGACCATTAGAGTCCCAGCCGCATACTCAGTAATACCAGGGTGCCTACCGGGATTCGCTGAATTGCCGTTGGTTGCCTGTACATATCTGCTGCAGGCTGCGCCGCGTGTATTTCCCATCTTCATTCAACCAGGGTGTAAAACCCTGTACCATGCTGGCAAGGGTTTACCGATGCTCTAACAACGCATGTTGGGTGAGAGCCTCACGCATAGTACCTGCATGCCAAGGCTGCCTGTATATCTAGCATATTGCCACCAACAGGTATCTCCACAACCATAAAGATTGCCGGAATAACCGGGTCTCACACCCTTCCGGAAGTATCACACAGGACGGGCCCCCCACGTACCGAGTACTTGCAAAAATACTTGTAAATAACTCGAGGTGACAAGACGAGCCGGTGGCGGGAGTACGAGCGGCTACGACGTAAGTGCGAAGACTGCACAACATTCTTTACGACCACCACATAGGCAAGCCAAGAAGTAGCGGAAATAACACTGCTTATCGATCATGCACCAACAGCATATACTCACCCCATAAGTCCTTAGAGAATGAGCATCCTACCAATCTTGTTCGGTCCTTAACACAGAGTCACCTTGGTGGCTGTTGCTATTTAGTAATTTTGATCATGTGAAGACTTCGTAGCATTCGGTTATGACTTAGTTACACCCTCAACTTGGAATTTGTCGTGTTCATCAGTCTCGAAAGGGGGAAGTAGCCCTGTGATAGCACACCTTGATGTTTCGATGTTTAATTATTCTAGAGCTACGATTATCTTGTCAGGATCCTCCTAGCTAACAACCTGCTGAGTAGTGCAAGTAGCAAAGGATCTGAAGTAACACGCCAACTAATTCTTGTATGACAATCACTCTTTAGCTTTCCTCACTGGCTCCCATCGTTACACGTCATTCCGCCTTGTGAGTGCACCCTGGGTCTTCGAATGGGCCAATGATGATAACGGTGATTGGTGTCGATTATGTTGTTTCCTGTAGACTAGGCCTCATAATTCAGGACCATGTATGACTGCGGTAATAGGTCTGCTCCTGCTAAGCGCACAGGATCATCTTAGGTATGCATGCAAGCCATCGCGAGCGGCTAACAAAGCAGCTCTGACGGATATGCCGCTCGTTTGCTTCGTAAGTCCATGTCCTAACAGTGTGCCTCGGTAAAACTACCCAAATTCAAGCCAACAGTTATTCTGAGTGGATCTACTTCGGCGAATCATACCTCAAAAATCTAGTAGCTGTTTGAGTCAAGGCTGCATCTATGGGTCATCGTTATCAAGTACCGTATGCCCATAGGGCGTAACTAATTGAAGGAATTAGAACTCTATACTTCACACAAACATTCTGGCAGGGGATGATTATCTGAGACTTGGAAGTTCCATCCAACACCCGACTGACGGTAAATGTAGAAGCGCTGACCATCAACTTCAAGTTCCCCTACTTGCTGCACGAGCTCTTTACTTTTGTTTCTGGTCTATTGGAGAAAAAAACGGAATCTCAGTTCACAATGGCAGATTTCGGTGCCTGAAATTTCTCATATCCTACTCATACCGCAAGTAGCAGTCCAATGCCTACTTCTATATACACTGTGATGTGGAAAAACGAATCCGCAGTCATATTGTTTATTCTACTACTGCTGCCCGCATCAAAGCAGTTGCGTATGAGTCTCATGGTAAAGTGTCTGCCTCGATCTTACTTAGATCGTCGACATATAATTAATGTGTCTAGAAACTCTGGCATCGCCTGGCTTCCCTCACCTCTCACGGGCTTTCGCCCATACACAAAAGAGTTCTCGGGTGGATGTACCTTTTCAACGGACCTGAACTCATTCAACATGGCTTTGATAATGTGAGTCTTCAGAATCAACCTAATGGTAATATGCTAATATGTTAAACGGTAGTCCGATGGACAGGCTTACGAGATCCACGCTCCTGACTGTCGCTATGTCTTCGTGAGCTCGGAAAAGCACGTCAAGGAACTTGATCAAGCCCCGGACACGGTCCTGTCGCTCCAAGCGGCATCTAAACAGGTATTTCATAACGATTGCACTTCCGTTCATGAAGATCTACTCACCTATTCCAGATGTTGCAACCGATTTATACTATGCACGGCTTCAATTGGTTTGACCGACGCGGGACCGAAGGCGTTGGTTTCGTGCGGGCGCTTCGTACTCTTCTAACGAACAACCTGCCGCAAATCCTACCTGAACTTGGCACAATCATAAAGGCAACGTTTACTCGAAGTCACGCTGAACACAAGGTCATAGGTGGTGCGTGTGTATACTGAACGCAAGAGTTGATCAATAATCTCACATTCTCTAGGAGCACGGCACTCGCCTATTTATCCTACCGTCGTGAAACTAGTCGTCATGTCCAATGCACTATCATTCTTCGGGAAGGATCTCGGTAAGCTATCGAGCCGCTATGTAAGCTTCCTTCACTTTACATTTCGGGGGATCTAACTCGCACGAAGCAATGAATGAGAAATTCTTGGCATCGGCCTTGAATTATGTGGAAGAAACACTAATGTGTGCCGAAATTATCAAGCTATTGCCTAAGAGACTTGCTCGGTAAGTTATTGCGCAGGGATCGTTCTCGACAATATAATTACTAATGGCATTGTATCAAGTCTCGTTGGTCCACTGATAGCCTCGCGGCTCACATGCCAAAAGGTTCTTTATAACACCCTTGTGCCTATTGCCACCGAACGCTGTAAGGACAGAGACCGAGCGCGACTTGGACAAACTGTCCCAAAACATGTAATTACATCCAACTATCTACAGATCTTCTTCCATGTTTCTAACGGCTCTCAGGCGGATTGTATTCAATGGATTATGGAGACAGCACCTCGTCAGAAGCCATGGACTCCTGAACGTATAGTGCACGAGCTAATCGCGATCCGGTTTGGTTCCGTGCATGCTCTCTCGACGGTGAAGTTTGTCCCTGGTCTTTTGCCAGCCTTCTCAGGGTCTGATGTTAGCAGACAATCACTTTTGCCATACAAGACCTGTGCCTCCGCCCAGAGTATCTTGCGCCGTTACGCAGTGAGAATGAGCGCCTGTATTCTCAGTTCGAGCAGACAGGTCAGGGGCTCCCGCTGCTCGATAGTTTCATCAAGGAATCCGCTCGCCTCACACCGGTAGAATCGAGTAAGCCCATCGTTAACCATAACTCTACCTGGATCAAAAAAGCTGATATGTTACAGTGAGCGTGCGCCGAGCCGCTACGCAACCCTTCAAGTTTTCAGACGGTACAGAGCTCGCAGTAGGAGACTGGGCATGCACCCCGGTACGCGCGATCATGCAGAGCGAGAGATACTACCCTCAGGCTCTTGAATTTAATGGTTTCAGATTCGCAAAGCCCGAAGATATGCATTTTGATTCGAGCCATACGTTTGCGTTCAAGCAACCCAAGCCTTCAAAGCTCGTTGATGTCAGTCATACATGGCATGTTTGGGGCATAGGCCGCATGGCATGCCCTGGACGGTACTACGCAACTGCAGCCATGAAAGTGATAATGAGTCAAATCATCATGAATTACGATATGAAGCTTCCCAATGCCGACGCAAGTCGTTGGTTCACTTGGAGATCGACTATGCTTCCGAGGAAGGAAACTATGGTTATATTTACTCCTCGTACAAACACTGGTAATCAGTGCTTGTCTGTTACAAACTTACCGTTCCCACGGTCGCAGGAAGGGCCTGACAATTGGAGCTCGTTACCCAATTGCTTCGAGGTCAAGTGATCTGGGCCATGATGGAGGGTATGGATCTATGGATCTTCTGGATCTGTGCTTGAGATCCATAGATCCATTAGATCCCGGGTGCAATGGTATTCTGGAATAGCTTCAGTCACTACTATTTCCTTTGTCTATATAATCTCATGAATTCCTGTATCTAGTCACTTGTTTAAGTTCTGCTCTTCAGCTATCAAATTAACTCCGGACTGCTGAGCACCAATATATTGCACAAAAAAAAGGTTAAGGTGAAAAAACATACAACACCAGGGATTCGCTGGTCGTCACCGACCCAACTACTAATCTGGCAGTATCTGGCTTAGCTATGGGGGAGCGGACGGGACCCCGCGTTTTCCAGATCTTATGGTCGTATGTGACATTCAGAAGGTCAAACTTGATTCATGTAGTAGGCTCACTTACTTAGGTCGTCTTTGCATACGCTGATCAAAAATAGACCGTGTGCCTGCCTCTAGAGGCCTAGCCACTGCCACATGGCACGTCTTGGGTAAAGGAGGAGGCTTCGCGTCCCTTGAGAAAAGGAAATGAGTTAAAAGGGACAACTTTAAGGGTTGTAGGTAATTCTATATGTCAAGGAGAAGAGTTCTACAAAGCCGACACATGTGTGTAGAGCCGCAAGCCACACTTCTTATGGCTTGTATGTGGCTAGAACGCCCGCTCCATCACATGAGTGTACGATAATCACGTCCTTCTTTCGCGGCGGCATTGTCCCACAGCACATGTACCGATGCACCAGTTCATCTTCAGATTGAGAGGGCTGGTCCTCTTCGAGATCGTAGTATGAAATTTGCCCATTAACGATATCTTCGGGAATCTTTAACGTCGTCGAGGTCCTAGGGCTCACTCGGCACAGCCACCCGGCTTCCGGACGACTTCCGCAGTAGGATAATTAAATTCTCTGGTGGCTAGGGCATGTGACTAGGTGGGTTGGGTAAGTAAGTACGCAGATTAGGCATAGGTCTCACGCGTGCCCACCTTAAAACCTCCATAGGTCATAGCGTAGGTAGGCTTACAGTAGCTTTTCGGTCCCATACCCTCTGAGCATTTCTGGCCCAGTAAAAGCGTACACCTCCAGGCACTAGTTATTTGTCACGCCCAGTTCTGATGTTCTGCTAAAGGTAGGCGTATAGCATCGTAAAAGCCGCTTTGCAAAGTACCAGCGCCATGCAAGCCGCCTACAGGGGTTTTTCAATGCGGTAAAGTTATCTTTTGTCGGGAGGCCAGGGTTCAGCATGGTAAATAGTGCCTAGAGGTGTGCACTTTTATCAAGCCTAACTGCGTTGTTATTCTCTTTATATAAACTTGATACAAGGAAGGAAAACACCTAGGTCTAAATTAAGGTGTAGCTAATACTGCTAATGAAATGGACCGGGCACTGAGCGAGATTGGCCCCAGCACTAAAAGCGAGACCTTGGCGCTTCTTTCAGCCGCTGAGGCCGGCGAAGAGGCGGTGGTCGCAACGCTTCTAGCTAGCGCGGACATCGCCGTTGACGCCCGCGACGACGGCGGCTGCACGCCGCTGGCTCTCGCCGCTCGGAACGGCCACCCCGCCGTCGTAGCGCGGTTGCTCGCCCACGGCGCCAACCCCAATCTGCGGGACCTCACACAGGCCGCGCCGTTGTGGCACGCCGCCAAGCACGGGCACACGGACGTCGTGCGCCTGTTGTTGGTGAGTGCACGACTGTCGGACTTAAACCCGCGGAATATCACTTATAAACCTCGGACTCCTCTTGCTGTCGCCCTGGCATATGGCCACCTAGAAGTAGCTCACCTGCTAGTGCGCTTTGGCGGCATAGACCCCTGCGTGGATTCGCGGGACAGACTGAGTGTATTGGGACAGGCCGTTCGCGGCGGCTACGAAGATGTGGCTTTGGCCCTCCTCGACGAATGTGACCTGGGGAGTAGCTTTGACGATGTGAACGGCGCAGATGGATGGCCCGACAGACCAGTCCTAGACGTCTTTGAGCCCGCTTCGAAGCTGCTAGTCCTTGCCGCAGACGCTGGATGCCCTAGAATCGCCCAAGAGCTTCTGGCTAAGCACGGCGCCGTCAACGCGGTCTATTCATACCGGGGCGGGGATAACTTCGTCTGGCGGACCCCGCTGATGGCGGCGTCCGGGCGGGGCAATACAAATCTCGTCCGCCTGTTGCTAGACACAGACGGGATCCGGCCGGGCCTCACCACGTTCCGTGGTGACACGGCACTTACTCTGGCCGCTAAGGGAGGATTTAATGATGTAGTTAAAATGCTTATAGCGGACGCAAGGGTAGAAGTCGACCACAAGGACCAAGAGGGGCGTACTGCTCTATCATACGCAGCCGAGGGTGCTCACGAGGCCGTGGTGGCCTCGCTGCTGGCGACCGGAAGGGTCGATCCGGACAGCCGGGCCAACGATGGGACCAACAACTGGGCGCGAACGCCGCTCATTTGGGCCGTGGACCCGAAGCCTAAACACAACCCCGCTAAGTGGCAGCTGTGTGAGGGTGTAGTTCGCAGGCTGCTCGATAGCGGCCGGGTCAACCCTAACTATAGGGATTCAAGCGGCTATACACCACTGCGCTATGCGGCCAAATGTGGGAGTTTAGGACTCGTCAAAGCTATTTTGAACCACCCCGAGACGGATCCGGAGACTGGACACCAGAACACACCGCTGGAAGCGGCAGCCGCAGACGGCCATGCAGACATCGTACAGATGCTACTGAATACTACGCAGACTGACGTAAACGCTATTACCGAGGGTGATTGGGGAACGGCGCTAACGGCTGCAGCTGCCTGCGGGCGTGAAAATGTAGTCCAATTACTGCTATCCTTACCAAACATCAACCCGAACTGTAGGAACCAGAAAGGAGACACTCCATTGATCTGGGCTGCTCGGAATGGTCGGTTGGGGGTTGTCAGGCAGCTTTCAAAAGCGACAGGCATCGACCCAAACATTCAGAACGAGCAAGGCCTGACAGCACTTTGCGGTGCGGCTAAATCGCGTTCTGAGGAGAAACAAGGGGTGGTAAGAGTGCTGGTCGGGATTTTAGGTATCGACGTAAATCTCGCCGACAACATGGGGCGGACGGCACTCTCTTTCGCTGTGGAGACCGGTAATTTTAAGATAGTAGACATTCTTCTTGCCACTGATGGTATCGATCCGAATAAGCGAGATATAGCCGGGCTCAGCCCCTTATCATGGGCGTTCGTTATCACTCTGGAGTATTTCCGTGATGGGATAATAAAAAGGCGCAGAGAAGTGGTGCAGCGACTGCTTCGTTTCCCAGCCGTTGACCCCAACGTAGAGGATGCTGAAGGGCTCACTCCGCTGCTTGGAGCGATCCGATTTTACTGCAGTAGCGAGTTTGTTGCGCTTCTGCTCGAGCGGGAAGACCTCGACGTGAATCAACGAGGGCGTGATGGCCTCAGCCCCCTGGCCCTCGCAGAAGAGATAGGCAATACGGCCGTCATGGCACTTTTGCGTGCACGGGGCGCCACTATGTCTAGCGAGGCTATCTTGTCCGATGACACCATGCCGTCGAACGACGCTATGTCGTGTAATGAAGGTGGATCCGGCGTAGAAGACCTAATGGATGAACCGATTTCTTTGGGACTTTCTCGGCGAGAACGGCGATCGCAACAGCAGCCATTAACTAGAGGCTGTAGTTGGGACATTGACGGAGCTCGGATAGAGAAAAAAATTCTACTAAAGCGGCTCTACTATGATCATAGTAGGGAGCACCGCCTGCGCCTAGGTGCACAGCAGGAATATGTTGGTGATTGGGCGGCGGAGAGCGCAGCAAGCCTATGCCAGGTATGTGCGGAAATCGATCTAGATGCCGCCTTTTCGATTCGTCATATCGAGCAGAATGGACGCGTCATCGCCAACTTGGGCATGGTGGATGAGACCTGGGAGGCAAGGCAGTGTCCTCTGTGTCGTCTATTCGCTGCAGCGCGTCCTCGCGCTAGAGGTGGTAGAGAGTATAATCTAATGAGCTTTTCAATCACGGAATCGTGGCTCAACTTCCAGGAGTTAGACTGGTGGTCCGAGTTTGAGAACACTTGGATCGACACTATGGTTCTCGTTGTGATGGAGGATCCGGTGCCGTTCTTACCCGGTAGCGGCAAACTGGCTTGTCGTGCTCTCGATAGCATCTTCTCTACGGGCTTCATTGGCCGCCTTGGATCCAACTGCCCCAACAAAGAAAACGCGGTGACCATCCCACGGCTGACAGCCGACAGGGGTGATCTGAGCGCAGCCAGGGACTGGATCAAGTGCTGTCGTCAGAACCACTCGCCGCGGTGCAGTCCACGCGGGCTTGCTACCGTGCCACATTTCCGCCTCATCAAGTGTGCCGAGTCACAGAAGCCACGCATGGTAGAGCAGGAGGAATTCGAGGCCGACGGTACGCCGCCATATGTGGCTCTGAGCTATGTCTGGGGTCAGCCGCCGCCTGGCCAGACACAGCTACAACAGCTGCAGCAGGAGTATAACTTTGACGAGCTTACTATCAAAGACGCCATTAATGTGACGCTAGAGCTTGGCTATCATTACTTGTGGGTGGACCGATACTGTATCGTCCAGGCGGGCAACGAATCTATCAAGGAAGAGCAGTTGCGGTACATGCATAACGTCTATGCTAACGCTGATGTGACTCTAGTGGCGGCGGCCGGTACGGACGCGTCGGCAGGCCTGCCCGGCGCCCCGGGCCATCCACGACGCACCCAGCAGCCCGGTGCTCTCGTCCAAGGCCACGCGCTCGTATGCGTCCCGCCAGACCCCTCCCGGCACATCTCCACCTCATCTTGGGTCACGCGTGGGTGGACTTACCAGGAGGGCCTTCTCTCACGCCGCCGTCTCTACTTCTCGGAATACGAGATATCATATGAGTGCCGTGATATGCTCTGCCGCGAAGCCTTTCGCCTACCACCAGCCGTGGAACGGTGCATGTCCGATCAAGATATACGCCTCATGGAGCCCTTTTGGATGTACGAGTACAACCAACTGGCTTGGATGGACCCCTACGACAACGGCGTTCGTTTCTTTGATCTCCTGAAGGCATATTCCATGCGAGAGCTGTCTTTCCCATCGGACACCCTCAACGCTATGCTCGGGATCCTCCAACTGCTTGCCGAGCGTAAAGACAGGCCCTTCTACCATGTGTGCGGCGTGCCTATTCTCTGCAATACGCGCGCCGAATACGACAGCAACGGTGCCCTTGATGGCTTCATTAACGGGCTTTGCTGGCGCCTCCAACAACCGGCCCGCCGGCGGCCCGGCTTTCCGAGCTGGTCGTGGACGGGATGGCAGGGAGTGGTCGAGAGCATGAAGGACACTTTTGAGTCGTCGTCATATTACGTATGTCAAGAATATGGATTCGATATAGACATATCCATTGTTCCTCACGACCAAGACTGTGGCGCCGTGCCATGGAACCGCTACTACCACCAGCTGCGCACGGGCGACGAGAGCAGCAAAAGCCTCTGGTCCGGCCAGAAACATATCCTCGAGATCACGGCCAGCGCAGTCATCGTCCGGCTCCACCAAACAAAGAAATCGCCCGGCGAGGTCGAGGAATGGGCGGGCAGGGTGTGCACCGGAGATCACGTATGGCAAGGCGAATTTTCACTCACTTGGAATGGTAATAGCAACAACGGTGACAGCGATGACGATACTCACTCTGTACGATCGGCGCTCCTGCAAAATCTATGGACGGGTATCGTACTTGGAAATACGGCCCAATGGCACAGCGTGTTTACATACGTGCTCGTCGTCCAAAAACAACAGAAGCTGCAGCGGCAACAGCAGTCGGCAGCTAACAAGGTAGGTACATGTTGGGAACGTATCGGGCTACTAAAACTTAAAAATTGCATACTCAAGAGTAGCATGTTTGAACAGCGGATTTGGCGGCTTGCGTAGGAGGCCAGGATTACTTGCTCAAACGTACTTAAGTATTGAAGATGAACTTGCTGGCCTGAGTTTCGAAGGTTTGCGAAACTTAGTGGAAGTACGAAATGGGGGCAGGCCAAAATGAGCCCACCTAGACTGGCCATGCTTTACAGCTGGACTAGCGCAGCCTAACTAAGTTTGGCACTTGCTCACCACCACCTCCCGAATTTTACGTATCACCAACCGTATCGCATACCTACTGCACTAAATACCTACTAACCTTTTGCTTTGTTTCGACTTTTGCATCAATTAATGCGTAGCACGTATAGCTCAACAGATCTTACCTGTATCAACCTTTTATTGTCATCGTAAACACCAAAATAATTGCAAAATGCTACAAAGTTAAACTTCAATTCCTAGGTTGTGACAGTTAGGTGGTTACGGAAGGCACAGTGGACTGACACTATATAACCTACCCCCATACCCAGTACCCGCCCGGACTAACGTCTCCAGGCTTATAGGAGGGGGTCCTGGCCCTCCAGCCTAGATCTTTAATTAGCAAAATGGACCAATAATTTAAAAAATTTCAGTACTTAAGCTAACATATAAATTATACTAAAATTAATATATTTTTGTTTTATTAAATCAATAGGTTATTCGTATACCAAAAAACAAATATTTCTTAATAGTTTAATTTTATATAAAAACTAAAGCTTTAACTGCTTTAACTGCCCTAATTAACCTAACCTACCTATCTAACTAACCTAACCTACCTGACCTACCTATACCACCTACCTGCACTACCCACCACCTATACCACCTATTTACACCACCCACCTACACCACCTACCACCCACCTACACCACCCTACCCACACTACCCACCTACACTACCCACCTGCACCAAACTTTTAAAACTTTTTAAACCTTTAATTTTTAAACTACTTAAAACTTTTAATAAAACCTATTTTTAATTAATTTTTTAAATTTTATTTAATTTATATTTTATATATTTATTTTAAATATTTTATTATTAATATTTATAAACTTATTGTTTTTATATTTTTTTTTAGCTTTTTTTTTATTGTTTATTTTATTAATATTATTATAGTTTTTTATAACTGCTAATAAAGCCTACGTTTTTTTATAAATATATTTTATATTTGCTTTTTTTTATATATTTATTATTAATAATTTTATTTAAACTAAAATTATTTTATTAAAAACTTTTAAATTTAACTTAATATATAATATTTAAATTATATATTTTTTTATTTTTTTTTTTTATTTATATATTTTTTTTTAATATTATTTTTTAATTAAAACTTATTAATATTTAACTATTATAACTATAAAATAAATTATTTTAAATATTAATTTTTTTATTTTTATTATTTAGCTAAAATTATTTTTTTAAACTTTATTAAAGCTATTTTTTTTAGCTTTAAAAATAAGCTATTTAAATATATTTTTTATTTTTTATTACTATTAATATAAAAGCTTTAATTTTAATAAATTATTAATTAATAATTTATAAATTTTTATAATAATATAACTATTTATTATATTTTTTTTTTTAAAAAACTTTTTTATATATATAATTTAGTTATATATATAAATCGATTTATTTTTTTTTATTTTAGCTACTTTTTTAGCTTTTTTATTATTAATTAATTTTTTTTGCTATTTATTTTTATTTGTTATATATAATTATATA
>MU392907.1:0-14219 GCA_022578505.1 Nemania abortiva | reverse complement strand
ACTTATTTATATATAAATATTTTTAATAATTATATAATAATATTTATTAATTTTAAATAAAAGTTTAAATAAAATTTAATATTTATAAATATAACTATAAACTTAAAAAGTTAAACTTTTTAGCAAATGTGGGGTGGTCCATGCCCCTACCTATATATTTTTACGTAGCTAGACCTAGCTAGAGCTCTTTCTACACCTAATATAACTATTTTTTCTACTACTAAACCTAATACTTAGTAAAAGCTTGCATAATTCGAACTTCTGTTTATATTTAGTTTTCCTACTACGGCTGTTTATAAAAAAGACATCTTGTTAGTAACAAGTAAAAGTATTAAAGTAAGTGTTGCTATTATTAAAAAAAAAAACTAAAAAAAAAATTATAAAAAAAATTTAAAAAATTTGTTTAAAAAAACATAAAACATTATAAAGTATGTTACAAGTTATAGCAGATCGTTTTAAGTTAACAAAACAAAAAATGCATTAGATTTATAAATTTTTCTTATTAAAGCACTCTAAGTTTATTTTATTTCTTTTTCTTTTTAATATTAATATAATTCCTTTCTTTAGCATTAAAACAAAAGCATTATAAAACAAGCCTATTAAAAAAGTAGAAAGCAACTTCTATTTTGTTTAAAATTGCTATTCTTTTCTATATTAAGTTTTTTTTACTTGTTTATAACATATTTGGTTACTATTAGCATAGTAATAATATTAATATTGTCTAATCTAGTAGGCCTACTTTCTAGTTTTAATAGCTTATAAGTTAAAAAAACTTTACAGTTTACTATTTTAATTATTACACCTTAGGTATTCTCTTATTAAATCTTTATCTTATTAACAATTATTAATAACTTATTCCTATTTCTGGTTAGTTATTTAAATTTTTATTTTAATTAATATTAGCTTTATTATTTACCTAATTTTATTATCGATCTAGCGTTAATACAATCAAAAAGTAATAATTTTTTTATATTAATATAAAAAAAAAATATTTAAAAAAAATATTTATAAATCAAAAAAAGCTTTACAAAAAAATTAGATCAAATTTTTAGTCCCCTATTATATAAATATAAAAAAAGCATTATAAATTTGCTAAGTTCCAATTAAAGCTACCTATATATAAAAAAAAACTTACTTTTACTAAAATTTATATTAGCACCTTTATTAAAAGTAAACATTTTTTTTAGCTGTTCCCCCATTCTTAAAAGAGTTAAAATGTCTGCCTTTAACTACCTAATGTTTAAAAAAACATAAAAAAAATTTCTATAAAAATATATCAACAATATAATTTTATATATAAAGAACTATTTTATAAAAAAAAAAAAAACTATAAAAATAAAAAACAATAAAAAAAAATCAGTATTTAAAAAAAAGTTACAAAATAAAGCTAAAAAGTAGTACTACTACTTGTTAACTAAAAAAAAAGCTTTTTAAAAAAAACTCCGAACTAGCTTTATTACCAGATTTCCTTTTCGTATAAAAAACAGAGATTTAAAGTTAAAAGCCCGAATTAATAAATTCAAAAAACAAGCAAAAAAAACCTTAGCCAGTTTTATTAATAAAGCAACATATTTATTATTAAAAGCAAATAATATTTAACTATAAAAGCTAAAAAATAAACTATACAAAAACATTTGCTTTAAAAAATATGCTAAAAATAAAAGAATCTAAAAGCAAATAACAAATCAGTTAATAAACCAAAACTATTTAAGCAACTTTAGTAAGTTTTAACTCTTTGCTACCTTTTAAGTAGTATTAAATACTTTAATAGCTTATGCCCTTAAACTAGGTTAAAAAAAGAAATTTTTAGATTAAGTAGAGTTTAAACTAGGCAAAGCTTCTAAAAACACATTAAAAAAATTTCTTAAAAAACTAAGCAACACTTTTAGTAATACTTTAAAACAATTTAAACAAAAGATTTAAAACACCTTGCCCATTTTTTTATACGGTGTTCCTATATACTAAACAAAACTAATTGTTCCTTAGAGTTAATATTGCCCCCCTACAAGTTATTATAATCAGCTTTACTACCTACCTCCTCAGGCCAATCCAGGAGCTTAGATTCCTCTATAAACTACACCTGTTCTACCGATAAACAAGCAAAATCAAAAAGAAGCCCAGTTGCAAAATAAGCAAACCAACCAATTAAAAAATCTTTAAAACCTTTTTTAAATACTTCCTAAGCAGACAGCAGCAGCACCCCTATATATAACAAAAGCTAAAAAAAATTAATAGCAGCTCCTACAAAAAAACAAATATAGTAATAAAAAAAAAGGCAGCCAAAATAAACAAAGTGGCTATTAAAGCTAAAAAAAATATTAAACTAGCAAAAAAAAACATATGCCTCTTAGAGGTCTTATTTATTAGAATTATAGGATTAAGGAACATAGCATTTATTAGTGTACTAAACAACGCAGACCCTAGGCAAAAACTTAACAAATCTAAGAGGCTATTAAACAGGGACAGCTATTGCCTACCAATTTATAATATAACTTACTAAATACTAAAACTGCACTAATACTTAAAGTTTAACCAGTAAATATAAGCATAATTATTAAAAAAAATGGTTTACTTTTCTTTAATATAAAATCCCTTATTAAAAAAAAAAAGAAATACTTTAATTATTAAAACTAGTTTAAAAAAAAAAGTTCTACTGCTATTAACGCATGTAAGCCATCAGGGTTAAAAAAAAAAAATATTAATACCTAATATAATAAAACTTTTCTAAAAGTTAAAAAAGCTAGCAAAACAGAACTTGTTATAGCTATGCCAGCAAATCTAGGTAGCTAAAAAAAACAGCAAATAGAAGCAAAAGGTTCACTAGAACAAAACCCCTACCTACCTTCATCCCCTCCTAATATTCAAAAAAAATCAACAACCTTGCCAAAATCACCTCATCCGATTTAAAACCAAAAGCCTCTGCGCCCAAACAAAAATTTAAAAAATAAATTAAGTCGGCAATTAATCAAGGCCAAAAAAAGTATTACAAAAAAAAATACAGTTCTTATCCAGGCATACAAAAGTAACCAAAAAAATCGCATCAATATTAGAAAAATATTACGCAGCACCCCTTTTCCCACAATTACATGGAAACAATTACTTAACCGATCCCTAACAATTTAGGCACAGCTTACAAAAAAAATAAGCCTTTCCCTAACTACTAAGCTAAAATGTCCAAAACTAATAAAAAAAAGTAAAACACATCATTCAGCATTTGCCTAGAAAAACCGCAAGGCAGGCAGCCCAAATAGTAAACTAAAAGTTATAATAGCAAAAGCATTATTTAAAGACAAGGCTCAAATAAATAATAGAAAAACTCACCTTAGATACATTGCTAAAAAAATACAAGAAAATGTGGTAAAAAGATGTTTAATAAATAAAAAATCCCTCTTCGATCTAATAAGTCCAGACTATATATAACAAAACAGTCTTGCCTTAAAACCAATACTAAGACCTTTAGAACTCAAAATAGCTAATAACAGTACCTCTCCTATCTTCTACTATGTGGTGTTCCTTTTTATTATAAGAAAAATATTGTCCATTATTTAGGCATACATGACCAAACAAAACCAAACATATAACATTCTTCTAAAAAAAAAATAGTTACAACATAATACTGCAACTATTAACTTTGCTACCAAGCAAATTACCCTTAAAGGATTAAAAGGTGCCACTTATACTTTAACAATAAAGGATGCACCTCTTATTAAACCAATGTTTGTATAAGAAGTAAAAAAAAACTACTATAAATTCCCTATGGTAAAAAACTACAAAAAGTCAGACCTTATATCGTTAAACAAAGATAATTTTAGGTCCAAATTAAATTAAAACAAAAAAAACAATAGACCAACTAACAAAAATCTAGTTAAAAAGCTTTTTAATATTACAGAATTAGCTTTAGTTAATTCCCTAGAATTAAAAAACTAAAAAAGAGCTCAATTTTAAACCAAGCTTTAAGAAATTTTAAAGATAGTCTAAAAACATATTATATTGCTGACTAACAATTATTAAATTAAAAAAAATCGGTATTTTTTGCTAATAAACCTACTATTATTCCTAAATTATCTATTGCACTTATACTCTACCTAAAGAAGTTGTGTTAACTAGCATTTAATAATATAATTTTGGTTCTAGTAGGAAAAAGCTTATCAAGTATAGATTTATAAATTGTCAACCAGCTATTACTAAACTAACCTATTTTAAAAAACCCCCTAAAAAGAATTCCTGCTTGGGCACCGCCTTCTACCACTCTAAAAAAAAAAGGAAAAAAAGGAATTAAAGTGCTGCTTTTAAAACTCCTATTGGTAAAAGAAAACTGGAAAGTAAAAGAAAGCAGTAAAAAAACTATTATAGTACCAGGGTTAGACATAGTTTTGCCAAATGGTACATTTAAAGCCTTTAATAAAAAAAAAATAATAATGCTACAAAATTTTTCTAATTAAAAAAAAGTATTTTTATTAGTTCCCTATTACTTTATTAATATAGCAATAGAAAATAAATCTAATTTTGCTTAATACTAGCAAATTATTAAAAAAACCTTAATACTATTCCTTAAACATATAAACTTATATAATAATAAAGGACAAACAGTATTTAGCATTAATAACCAGTTTAACAAAAACTTGGTTTTAGTAGCAATTAAATAAAACAAATCTCTGAAAAATAATTTTAAAGTTTTTATTAAAAAAAACCTAAACTATGCTATTAATATAGGTTAAGTAATAAAACTAAAAATAAAAAGGCAGACTATTTCTGTTTTATATAATTTAGCTCCTCTTTTAATAAAAAATACCGCACTAATAAGCCAAAAAAAATAAGGAAAACTAAAGATTAATTAGAAACTTTGTTAATAGCCTTTGTCTACTAATTACTAACTAGTAGTAGACTAATAGTTTAGAGCATTTAAGCTTACTATTAGTATAAAAGTATAAACTAAAGAATAGCAAGCTAGGGCATAGAAATTATGCTACACCTAAAAAAATTATTTTGTTATTAGCCTAAATAATATAAAAAAAACTAACCTGGTAGAGCATACAATTATAATAAATAAATCTGTACGGCTTTATTACTTTAAACAACCTAAATATATTATAAATAAAAAAAGATTTGCTGCTTAAATTTTACTTTAATTAGAAGCCGCTAGATTGATTTATTTAGGAATTTTAGCTTAAGGAGCCTAAACTTAATATTTACCTAAATTTATTCTAAAAAAAAAACAATTTGTATGCTATTATATACCTATTAATTAGGCTACTATTAAGCTACAATAGCTAATATATAGCAAAAATAAAATATTTTACATTTTAATACAAAAAAATCACAGTATATTTTTTTAAAGGAATGCCGCTTATAAATATTAGGCAATATGTACCAAGCATAAAAACTAACTAAAAACAGCTTTTATTGCCCTAAATAGTTAATATTTAAGCTGCTAAATGCTCTAAGGTATAATAGGATCACCTTATACTTACTATGCTTTAGGCAACATTAGATTTAGAGAATAGCCCTTAAATAAAGGAGCAGAGAGCCCCACTTTATTATTACTCCTTGGTTATCACTCTAAATAAAAAGTATCCTTTAATATCTTTGTAAATAATTATACAACATTAAAACAAACGTTTAACAATTTGTTTAACTTTTTTTATTTTTAGTACTTCCTTTGTGTTGCATTTATCCTAGTAGGGTTGTTTCTAAAAAAAACTATTCTTTTTGCTAATAGTATAACTGTATTAAGATTTAAATTATTACAAAAACAAATAAAACTATTAATAAAACATTAGGAAAGATTTGCTAAATAAGCGTATAAAAAAAATTATCTTAAAAACATAAAGGAGTTAAAAAAATTTTTTTACCTAGTACTTTACTTAAAAATATATTTGCTGGGGAGGGCTAATTTAGTAACAATCTTAAAAAGTGCTTACTTAAAAAAAGTTCTTACCTAAACACTAAAAGAAAAGCCGTTAGTAGTAAAAAAACAGATAAAAAAACCCTTTGAATAAAAAAAGAAGCATTGAGTAGCATTTATAGCTATTTATTAGAAAATCCAAACTTGCGCAGTGTCTAACCTAGATCTTACTATTTAGTATTATTTAGCTACTAATGCTTTACTAATAAAGGCAAAAGAAATATTGTTTTAAATAGTAGCATAACCTATAGGAACCAAAATTACTAATAAAAATATTGTTTTTATAAGAATTTTTATATTTATATTATTTTGCTTTTTTAATATAAAAACTTAGTATGTTACTAGAGAAAAGGAAACCTTAGGAATTATTAAAAGCTTGGCAAAGTGCTAATAGTTAGTACTTAAATCCTTGTTTTTTATTATGTTATATACTAATTACTTTAACTTGTTGAAAACTTTTAGCCCTAACTTAAATTTATAAGGAAAAATTGCCACTTGGTTAGAAAGATTGGAAGAATACTAGTTTGTGGTATATTATCAACCTAATACCACTAGAATTATAAAAATTGCCAATAGATTATCCTAGATAAAAGGCCTAACATGTAAGCTAGCAGATCAAGTCAACTTAAAAAAACTTCTTTTTATTACTACTCACCTAGCAAAAATTGTAAAACCTTAAAAAAAAGGAAAAAAAAATCAATATTAAAGAAATATGTTGCCTTTTATTTTTGTTAACCTGCTATATAGATTAAGTCTGTTAGACTTAGCTAAAAATTATGCCAACTTGTTGTAATATAGAAATCTAGTAAAAATGTTAGTATTAGGGCCTAAAGTAATAAAACATTTAATATGTAATTAATATAAGCAAATTATTTAGAATGTTGTCTATTATTATATTGTGGAAAAGTATTTGTGTTAACTGGAACAAAATAAAAGAATTGCCGAATATTTATTGCTAAAAAAAATCTAGGTTGCTTTAGAATAGGCATATAAAGCATATAAGCACTATGTTTATCGTATTACTTTGTAGAATTTAACAGAACATTTTTAGTAGCTTTTCCGAAATTCCGATATATAAAAACATTGCTAGAAATGTTATATTTATAGAAAAATTGGTTCTAAGTTAGCTTTATTGATAAAAAAAAAAGTAGTGATAATAAAACCGTAGGATATAGTTAGCATAGACTATATTAGTCCAATTAGGCCTATAAGTTCTAACAAAACTTCCTATATCTTTATAATAGCAAATTATTTTAGCCGCTTTGTTTTCGCATTCCCTTGCAAAAAAGTAGGTTAGTTTTCTGTTATAAAAGCATAAGAACAGCTATTGCCTATTTTTAAATATCCCTAACAATTTTTCGCTAATAATATGTTCTAAAAAAAAGCTTTTCTAAAAAAATACTTTAAAAAAAGGGGAACTAAGTTAAAACATAGACCTTTAAATGTCCTATAAACATATAGTTTAATTAAAAAAGTAGTATAATTAATTAAAGCATAGCTTTAAAAATAGGCATTTTGGACAGGGTATACAGACTTAAAAATATAGCCTACTAAACTTGCTTAAGCAATAATAGCCATAAACTTAAAAACAATAAAAAATATTAATTTATTCCTAGCGTAGATTTTTTTTAGATAGAATACCCAACTAACAGCACTTATATTAAAAAAAAATCGGCCTGAGCTTTATATAAAAAGCCCAATTATAGCAGAATTTATACTAGAAACCCAAAAAAAAACACAGGATTAAATAAAGGAATATCTAATTATATAAGAGGCAAAAAATATCCTTAAACAAACTATGCATTAATATACTGTTGGAAAATAGGTATAAAAATATATAAAAGATTGTAACTATATAATAAAAGCATATTAGCAAAAAAAAAAAAAATCCTGGCCAAAATTATGTTTAAGCTTTTAAATTATACCTATTATAAAAAAGGCCCTTTATAATTATAAGTATTTTATTAAAAGTATTAATAAGGGTTACTGATATATAAAAAAAAAAAAAACCCCAAAAATTGCACATTAACAATATAAAACTTTATATAAAAAAAAAAAGCATTCTAGAAAAAAAAAAAACTAAATATTAAGAAGTAATAAAAAAAATTAAAAAAATCTTAATAAAAAAAGAGTTCTTTACAAAAGAATATAGACCAAAAAAAAAAAAAAAAATATTAAACTTAAAACCTAGAATATTAGGGCCGCCTATGTGGTCTCAATAAAATAAAAAGGTGCATATTAGCTTAAATTTTAAAAAAAACATACTTATATACTATTGCTACTGCTACTTAAATCAACTTATCTTAATCTGACCTACTTTAGCTTACAATATATACTAACTACAAACTTAGATTATTATAACCAAAGTATTAATATTAACTACTTTAGCTTACCTCAATATACTTAAATTAAAAGCATATTTTGTATACCTACCGTCTATCTTTTTTTCCCCTAAAGATTAATATTATTCTATTTTATTGTACTTATAGCACTAGATTCTGACCACAGTTTTTTTGTATTATATAAACGCTGGAGATTTATAAAAGCAATAATACTCAATAACTCTAAAAAAAATAGGTTTACCCTCCACTTCATAACTAACGCTAAACTAAAAAAAAAAAAAGCTAAGTTTTAAAAATAATATATAAAAACTTTTTTTACGCAGGCCGACCTCCTAAACCTATTTCTAAATAATAAGGCCAATAATAATTAGTCATAAAACTAAAAAGTTCGATTGAGTACCTAGCATAAAAAAGGACAATAGGTCTTATATAAATAAACAAAAAATGTTACTAAAAAAATTGTTATTTTTTATAATTGCTTAATTAATACTAATTTTAATTTTTTGTTAAATAATAAAAATTGCTACGTATATTTAACCAAAAAAAAATTAAAATTTTGCAACATTTAGAAAATATTAAAACAATTATACAGTTTGGACCCAGTATGGCCACCTAGCCAAAATAAAACAATAGAAATATAAACAAAGCAAATTAAAAAAAAAACTGTTACCATTAACCTACTTTGTTTTTAAAACTACTACTCATTACCCCCAGCCCAGGCAAACAAAATTTGTAATAGCTGATCCAAGGTTTTTAAAATATTAAAAAAAAAATTCAACTTTAAAAATAAAAATATCAGTAAAAACCAAAAAGTAAAAATATAAAACTACAATAAAGCAGTAAAAAATCTCTATATCTAAAGGGAAGCAAAAAAAAAATTCTACTTTAAGCGCTTATATAATTAAGAATTTAACATCAAAAATAAATCAGAAATCTTTAACTTAAAAAAAAACCGTTGTGCTTAACCTGCTAAACTAAACGGCTATAAAATTCCTATGCTAAAAAACAAAAAAAAATAAATCTAACATGCTTCTAAAATTAATCTCGGCTTTACCCCAAAAAAATAAAAACTAAACTTTATAATTTTATATATTTCCTTTAAAAAAAAAGCAATACTAAAGACTTTTTCTACAAAAATAAAAAACTAAACACTAGTTAAAAACTAATAGGTCGAATTAAAAGATAATTTATAGTTTAATAGCATAAAAAGCGCTAAAAAACATATCAAAGCCTAAAAATTATAGAAAGCAAACTATCGATTTTAAATAAAAATAAACCTTAATAGGTAAGATTACCAAATATACTTATATATATAAAACATGCTTAAGCAACAGTATAAAAAAGCTTTTAATGCAGCAAACATTAATTTAAATTTAGATATTTCCTTAGTCCACAAGCTAATTCACTTAGATTATAAACCAAAAAAAAAAATAAAAATAAAAAACAATAATACCTTATTAGAACCTAACTTTACTATTATAAGCAGAGAACCAAAGTTATAAAAAGTTAAACCAGGTTTAAAAAAAAAAATAATTTATTGCTTTCTAAAGGGAAAAATCTTTACAAATAAAATCTTTATTTATATATTGCTATGGATCAATTAAAAAATAAAAAAGAACAAACAAATGAAAAAACACCTAGAATTAATAAAAAAAAAAGTCTTTAATAACCCTAACAATATTAGTTAAGAACTCATTAGACAAAAATTAGGATCAACACCCCGTTCTTTCTTAGTCAAAATACCAAAAAAAAACTATAAAAAATTCGCATTTAAATCCTTCGCCTTTCCTTATAACCCTATTACCAAAAACAATTTTGGAGTTAAAATTTATTATCAGGTTACTAATACCAATAACAAACATACTTAATTTATAATATATTTAAAAAATATTCCCATAGTTCTTTATTACCCCTACCTAAATATATTGTTTAAAAACATTCAAAAATTAGCCGCCTTATACAAATTGTTAAATAAAAATTAAAACAAAGCAACGTTGCTATTCCACCCTAAATCTCCAATCCTTAAATACAACTTGCTATACGTTTATCTAGACCTAATCACTACTAGAACTAAACCTATGCCTTTTAAACCCCAACAAATTATCAGCAAAAAAAAAAAAAACAGATAAACAACTGCTGCAATAAATCAAAAAATTCTCCTACCGGGGGTTTACCAGCCAGTCCCCTCACAAAATAGCTATATCTATATGTTCTACAAACAAAATTCCTCCTAATATTATCAAATAAAATTGGCTCTCCGCCAGCAAAAAGTAGTTCTATAAATCAAAAAGTGTTCATTTAAATCGTATATCTGTTCAATCACAAACTTAGATTAGTTCGCCATTAATCTTAATCCTTATAAAAATATATACCAAGCACTGCTTTAAAAGAACAGCCTAAAAGCACAATACCTAGTAAGTAAAACTCTCTATAAAAAAAACCAAATATAAATATTCCGTAGCATAAACTTAAAAAAAAAAATGCCAACTACAAAAAATAACAAATCGTTCTATTTTTACTTATAGATTTAAATCAAACAATATAAAAATAACCAAAAGTCCTTCCGCAACAATCCATTATTGTTGCCAAAATCCTATTTACCCATTGCTCAAAAAAAAACTTATATAATAGTACAAATTTATTAAAAAATTAACAATCCCTCATAAAACAAAAAAAACCTAAGTTCAACAAAATAAATAACCTTAAAAATATTATTTTTTCTTACCAAATACCGCCATACATATTATATCCTGCTCCAGCTAAATTCCCTAAAACAATATAAAAATAGTTAAAAAACAACAAAAACCTAATATATTACAACCAACAAAAAATCAGTTAACACCTAAGGTCAAACGGTTTAAAAAGTCTGCTTACCCAAACTAAATTATTACTTAATACTAATAAAGCATGTTACTTACTCCAAAAATATCATGCTAGCAAGGCCACAGTAGCAATCCCTTCTACTAGTTCATACAGCAAAAAAAATACCATTTTATAAACAACACAGCTATAGCAAGTCCCCTACTTAAAAAATCTAAAAAAAATAAGGGAATTTAGTAACACCCTGCAGCTAAAATATCAACCAAGTTCACAAAAAAAAATAAAAAACTATATAATCAAAACTAACAAAAAAGCATTTCGATAAAAAAAAAAAAACTATAAAAGGACCTTATAAAAAAATCACGTTTTCACCAGCAAAAAAAAAATCCTTAAAAAATTACGTTCAATCCTAAACTCTACATTCGATATCTATATTAATCAAAATTACAACTTTATTACTAATAATATAATTAAAAAACTAACATAAAATTATAACAACTAAAATAAAAAGAAAACCTTAAAAAAATACAAAAAATTACTAAAAAAAACAAAAATGCAAAAGCAAAACCCTAAAAAAAAACACACAAGTCCACCAAAAAAAAAAGGACCTAGTAATAAAAACAGTATCTTAACCAATATCTATTCAGTAAGTAATAAAAAAAATAAAAAAAAATCAACTATTTAAATAATATATAACATAGTATTAATTACCCCTAAAAAAATTTAAACAATCCGATTTAAAATCTTTAGCAACAAAAAAAAAAAAAAAATAGAAAAAATTTATATAGATAACAAACCATTTATACTAGCCTTAAACAAACTAAAAAACAATCAAAAAAAAAAAAAAAGCATAGCTAAATTCCACAAAAAAAGTAATATAGTCCTTAGATAGCAAACAGATAATAACCTTCAAAAATATACACTCTCACCGCCTCAACGCCAAAAACCCAAACCATCCTAAATCTACACCAAACAGGGTACAAATAAAAAAAAAAGACAAGCCATCAAAAAAAAAGCCTTTAAAATTTTCTCGCTCAAGCCTTCATTCCAACCCATCCAACTATACGCCCCAGTAAACAACAATATAATAATAAATTTATATTAACAACTAGACAAAGCCATTGGCTGCCTAAACCGCCATAGGCCGATTAGCCTAACCGCATTAAAAACTAAAACAAAAAATATCCTTGCCCTTAATCGCAAAAAGATTTACCAATTAATAAAACATTTTAAAGCCATCAAAAACAAATACTAAAATTTTGCAGTACCTAAAAATTATATATACAAATAGTTAAAAAAACAAATCACTAGATCACATTTACACCCGCTTAACCAACCTATCTATATTATATTCCTTTCCTCTTTAAATAATTATTTCTTTATGCCTTAAAAAATATTTTATAAAATCATCCAATAAAAAAGCTTGCAAAAAAACACCATATTTAGGTCAAAATTCCTTTTAAGCATAATATAACTCCCCGCTCAACCAATCCTAAATATACAAGCTAAACAAAAAAAAAATGCCTTAAAAATTATAATTATACTTTAATAATAGTCTTATATCCGCTGTTATATAGACTTTTTTAGTAACCTAATTAATAAAAAAACATATAAATAAACAGAGCCAAAAATAGAATCGTTTTTTGCTTTAACAACCCGTTTAATTCATTAAAAATTTTTGCTATTACTAAAAAAGTCGGTCGCTTTTTAAATATATATATATAATCCTTATAAGTTACTAAACAAAGCAAATAAATATAAAATAATTAAACAGGCTATAAAAACAAAACAACCTATTAAATATAAAAATTTTAAAATATATAAATGTTTAGCCCTCAAGCAGTTTCTTTAACTGTTCGCTTAAAAACTTATAAAACACTTAATATTTTAAAAACAATCTTAGTTCTATAATAATTACTTATTTATAATAAAAAATATAGTATACCTCCCTACTAAAAAAAAACAATAGGTCACTTTTATAAAAAAAATTCTTACCTAAACACAGATTGCTATTTATAGTTTAAACTTTTATTAAAAAAAATATAAATATTAAACTTATAAAACAACCTATAAAAAAAAACCCTCGAAAGAACATAACAACCTTACTAACGAAAACTTTTTAAACAAACAAAAAAAAACAAATCTTAAACCCGAAGTTCTTAACATTAATTTAGCCGAACTTATTAACACTAAAAAAAAAGATCCTTTAACCTCCGCTTAAAACCTTATATTAAGCATAGCAATCTTCAAAAATATACAATTAACAATAAAAAACCTATAATTATAAAAACAGGCTAAAATTTTATTTAAAAAAAATGCAAGCTTAAAAAAAAAAATCATATAACTAAAAAGCCAGCATTTCAACCTATAAAAGAAAATTTTTTTACTAACTAAACAAAACAATTACTTTATACAAAAAAATATGCAGCTAAAAAAAATTAAACCTAAAAAAAAAACTGTACTACTCTATAAAATCTTTTAACTACGTTAGAAAATAACTGAATTAGAGCAAACGGTCGGAACTGAGCAACGCCTCAGACTAGAATTATAGGAAAAATACATCAAGGTATTAAAAAAATCACTAAAAAAACAACTATAAATTAGCTATTATCCCTCACGGTGCTCGGGGGTGGGGAGTGTTAGCCGGTGTGGGGTGGTCCGTGCCCCCACCTACATACTTTTACGTAGCTAGACCTAGCTAGAGCTCTCTCCACACCTAATACAACCATCTTTTCCACCACTGAACCTAACACAAAAATAAAAACTAAAACCTATTTATTTATTAAAATAACTATTAATTATTAAAACTACAAAATAAGCTTTATAAACTGCCGCGCAATTTATATATATAAAATAAACTTTTATTAAAGCTAATAAAACTTAAATTATAAGGCTTATATAGCTAAAAAAACCTAAAATTTAAAAACCTTATAATAGTTTTTATAAAAAAAGCTTTTTTTTTAATTTTTATTTTTTTATTTTTTATAGTTTTTATTTTAATTTAGTTTATTTAATTTATTATATATTATAAAATGCTAAAGTTAAATAAAAAATAGTTTAAACAAGCTATAAAAGCTTTTTTTATAAATATTAAAGCTTTTAATATTAAATTAAAAATAATAAATTAATAAAAAATTTATTTTTTAATAATT